>LAZP02000132.1:685-23708 GCA_001272575.2 Ophiocordyceps unilateralis | reverse complement strand
CTCTTCTTTTCTTCTTCTTCTTTCCTCCTGCCGTCCTGCGCGCCACCTTGCAGAGACGGAGAGGGCGCCTTCGTCCGGCTCGAGGTAGATAGAACGCCGGAGAGGTTCGGCTTCCCGGAGGACGAACGGGCCATGCGATTTTTTTGATTTTTTTTACCATTCTCCTCAGTGCACGATATACCGAGTTAATCTGGAGCTGGCCATCGAGGCCGTCGTCATTTGAGCCGAAAAAGAAAGGCGGTGTTCGGAGAGATGAGAGACGAGAGATGAGGTGGGCGGACGGACGGAAGACAGGCCCCCCTTCCCCCTCCCCCCCTGGCAGGCTGGCATCCAGCCTCGGCTTCCCCGTCGGCGACAGGCTACAGTGTGATGCAGCCATGCAACGACTGTTTGGTTAATGTGAACCATCCGTCATTCGCTGCATTTCGCGAGCTGCGATGGAACGCGCCCTTTTCTTCTGCCTCTTTCGAATCATCGCGCCCTCTACATACATACGTGCTATGTACATACACGCACACATGTACATGCATAGGTACCTACTTACATGCAGGCCTCGCCACGTCCCGAGGCCACATGATTGGGTCCTCGCGCAAGGTGCCTGATGACTATCTACTAGCACGAGCTTGTGCTAGGGTGCTTGGTAGATCCTCGCAGCCTCACCATCGGTGGAAGCCTTTCAGGCTTCCCTCAGCACAGTGCTTGCATGATACGGACAGACTCTTGGACCGAGCGAAGCACTTCAAATCCCCCTCTTCCCCCCCCCCCCCCCTTTTCGTTTCTCATTTTTCGAAAAGGCTCAAATCAAATTCTATGCCCGCCAATTAGCCGTATCGTCTACTAACAGATCCCTGCCTTAGTGTACTGGGCTTAATTGAGGTACTTTGCCAGCCTGTGGGTGCCTGAGGCACTCATACTAAATCCCCACGATGGGAGAGACTGCCTTTACGCCGCTCGTCAAAACTTTAGCACGTACATCCGTTAGCGGGGGCTACTTTCGTTCGCCCCGAGTTTCAGGTAGCTCGTAGCATGATTGACCGCCCACAGTCTACCTCCACCCGCTGTTCCCTTCAAGTAGTCTGCCGTAACAGCATGCTGCGTTGCGCGGTACCGTCCTGACTTCTCGGCTTCGCTCCATCCCATCCCAGGCAGGCACAAAGTACACGCTACCACCAGTACCCCGTTAGGTGAGCGGTACTTCCGCGTCGGCGGACGTGCTGCGATGGAAATTCTGCTAAACTCCTCCCAGCCCCAGCCCTCGTCGCTCTTTTCCCTCCTTCACCCCCCCCCCCCCTTCGCCCCCCTTCCTCCTCTGAACCAGCGGTTCGACGCCGACGCCGACGCCGCCATCACCTCTCTCTCTATCCGACTCTCTTCCCTCCTCGTCACCTGCGTCGATTGGCTTTCACCGTCGCGAACAGAACTGCCCAGGGTAAGTCGACAACGCCTAACCGGTTTGTCCGCGTCCCGTCAACCCTGCTTGCTCTTTGGCCCCCAAAAAGGCCCCCTTCACACCGTCACGTAACTCGCCTGCATTTGTTTCCGTTTCTCACCTATAGCATGCCTTCAAATATTTTTCGCTAGCAACCTGCTTCTTTACGCTCCAACCCTCCCTCTTCTATTCTCCCTTTGCTGACTGACCAAGCCACGTTTGCCACAGTTCGGTTCGCGATCCGAGTCTCCCTGAGACCTTCCCCGACGGCCATCCGCCGCTTCAATTCAGGCACGGCGTTTATTCAACCTCGGTCAAGATGGGTTGTGGAATGAGCACGGAGGAGAAGGAGGGCAAGGCCCGTAACGAGGAGATCGAGAATCAGCTGAAGCGCGACAAGATGATGCAGCGCAACGAGATCAAGATGCTCCTACTGGGTATGTCGCCCGCGCGCACCTTTTTCTCTTCTTGACTCTTCGTCGCCGGCTTGGCGCTTACTGACTCGGCCGTCAAGGTGCCGGTGAATCTGGCAAGTCCACCATCCTCAAGCAGATGAAGCTCATCCACGAGGGTGGCTATTCTCGAGACGAACGGGAATCCTTCAAGGAAATCATCTTCAGCAACACTGTTCAATCGATGCGCGTAATCCTCGAGGCCATGGAGTCGCTCGAACTGCCGTTGGAGGACCAACGCATGGAGTATCACGTTCAGACCATCTTCATGCAGCCAACACAGATTGAAGGCGACGTGCTGCCTCCGGAAGTCGGCGGCGCCATCGAGGCTCTGTGGAAGGATCGCGGCGTTCAGGAGTGCTTCAAGCGATCTCGCGAATATCAGTTGAATGACTCGGCGCGATAGTGAGTCGCGCCACGTCCTCCTTATCTTCTCCTTAGCTCTGCTGACTGGCCTCCAGCTATTTTGACAATATCAGTCGCATTGCCACCCCCGACTATATGCCGAACGACCAGGATGTACTCCGGTCGCGCGTTAAGACGACGGGCATCACAGAGACGACGTTCATTATTGGTGATCTCACCTACCGCATGTTCGACGTTGGAGGGCAGCGATCGGAGCGCAAGAAGTGGATTCACTGTTTCGAAAACGTTACCACCATCCTCTTCCTTGTCGCCATCTCCGAGTACGACCAGCTGCTGTTCGAGGACGAGACGGTCAACCGCATGCAAGAGGCCCTGACATTGTTCGATTCCATCTGTAACTCTCGATGGTTCATTAAGACGTCCATCATTTTATTCCTCAACAAGATCGACCGTTTTAAGGAGAAGCTGCCTGTCAGCCCGATGAAGAATTATTTCCCCGACTATGAAGGAGGCGATGACTACGCAGCGGCCTGCGATTACATCCTCAACCGATTCGTCAGCCTCAACCAGCACGAGACGAAGCAGATTTATACGCATTTTACATGTGCCACCGACACGACCCAAATCCGATTCGTCATGGCCGCAGTCAATGGTGAGTCCTGTTTCATCCTACCCTGGGAGCCACGTGCGCTGCTCTTGAGGTTGGGAGGAGTATTTGGAGCGAAAGAATCAAGACTAATGGATTCCCAGACATCATCATACAAGAAAATCTGAGATTGTGCGGTCTCATCTAAATCCGGGCCTGGGCTTTTTTTTCCCTTCTACGTTCTTTCCATGTCACCCACGAATACCCTCCATCTCGATGACGAGCACCCCAAAGAGCTACAGACATAGGGCTCATGAATTGTTTTCATTGTACACCTGTTATTGGTAGTGCGGAGCCGGTCAGGTTTTCCCGTTGCGCCCACGGCTTACCATTCCTCTCTACGGTCGGTTACTTTGAAGCCATCGCGAGGGCGGGTCGCTCAGCCGTGAGCTGAGACAAGCCAGGGGCTGGGGACGGATCTGCTGTACCACAAGGCGACTTTACGGAGACGGGGAATCGCGACCGCGGGCCAGGTTGGGGATCACCACACCAGAAGACCTCGGAGAGCGGACTGTGACATCCAATATGATGACATAGTCACTGCAGTGTTTAATTACGAAGAATATCCCTCAACCCCAGCCCCAGCCCCAGCCTTTTCTTTGTTCTTTTCCGCCCTCTTCTGTGCGCGGTTTACCCATTGAACTTTAAACATGTTCTGCTGATGGAGATGTTTCGTCGTGTATATTGGGGTGGGGAGCGGGCGGCAGCGGACACGGCGCATGTGGTTGCATTGCCAGCAGGGTTGAAGAGAAGTCGAGAAGGGAAGAAGCCAGGGCTACTTGATGATGTTGTAGTCGTGATAAGGATAAGTGAAGCCTGGCAGGCGTCGATTCTGGAAGACGGCGTGTTTGTACTCGGGCGTGAAGAGGAGTCTATCTGGAGCATCGATGGTGGCCTCAGACGGCGTTGCTTTTTACGTGGGTAAAAGATGGAGAAACGTAATAC
Source organism: Ophiocordyceps unilateralis (assembly GCA_001272575.2). NCBI lineage: Eukaryota > Fungi > Ascomycota > Sordariomycetes > Hypocreales > Ophiocordycipitaceae > Ophiocordyceps > Ophiocordyceps unilateralis. The sequence continues at coordinate 19,870 of LAZP02000132.1, read as the reverse complement.
AAATCAAAATCTTGTTTTTCCTGGTTCGGAGACGTTCTTCACAGAGTCTTGGTGCGAATCGAGTCTCTTTGTCGAGAAGACGTAGGTGCCTATCTGGCTAACTACCTACCTACCTAGATATGTAGGCATGAAAGCAAGGAAGATGATGGAAAACAAATAACTTTTCAGGCAACCTCTGCCATTCCGGGGAAAAAAAAGGGGGGGGGGCAAAACAGAAAAAACTAGCCATTCTGTGCAGCAAACAAGGGAAAACATGAGCAGAATGGCGGTTCAGTGACTACCTAGTTGCCACTGCGGACGCTAGAAGTAGCGGGCGAAGGGCGACGACTAGCAGCCGGCGAAGCGTGACGACCAGCAGACGAATCTCGACGTGCAGCCGAGGCTCGACGAGTAGCACGACGCAAAGCACGCTGAGCAGCCATGATAGTAGGCATGCGAACAAACTCATCGAACTCGGCGATGCGCAAGCCCAACTCATCAGCCGCGGCCTCGATGCGGGTGATGAGACGGCGTCGGACCGAGAGGTGGTTCCTATCGAGTATAGCCTGGCGAACGGAGCGGCGAGTGGCGTCCGCCAGACGATACTGGGCGAGCTCGTAGCCATGCAGATGTCGGAGGTTGAGGCCGTCTTCCGAGTCCGACTCAGACTCGGACGCGGCCGAGGCCGAGGAAGACGAGGACCCGCCACCCGAGGACGAGGACGAGGAAGAGGGTCGAGGGGAGCTTCCGTGGTAGGAGGGGGGCATTGCCGTCTGGCTGACGGAAGGTGCCGGAGAGGGTCGATGGTTGATAGGGGTGCTGGGCTGCGGCTGCGGCTGCGGCTGCTGCTGCTGCTGCTGCTGCTGCTGCTGCTGCTGCTCCTGCTGGACAGGCTGAAGCTGATGCGGACGCTGCTGCTCAATCGACTGCTGAACATGCTGCTCCTCAATCGACTGCTGAACAGCCTGCTGCTGGATGGGCTGCTGAATGTTGGCCTCCTGCTGGATCTGGCCCGGCTGCTCACGAGGCTGCTCAATGGCCTGCTCAATGGCCTGCTGCTGCTGCTGCTGCTGCTGCTGGACAGCAGATGGCTGGGCAGCCGGCGTCAAGGCCACCTGCGGCTGCTGGGCCGGTTGCTGGGCCGGTTGCTGGGCCGGCTGCTGGTAAAGCTGTAGAATAGCCTGCTGCTGCTGCTGAAGGGCAGATGGCTGGGCAGCCGGCGGGAAGGCGACCTGCGGCTGCTGAGCCTGCTGGCTCTGCTGGTTCTGCTGCTGCTTGGGTTTCTTGTCCTCTGCGAAAGGAAGTGTCAGTTTTATGCTCGCTTTTTGTCACGATGATGAAGAGGGGCAGAGGCGTTCGGTGATGGTGATGTTGGGAAGAGGAAGAAGAAGAGGAAGAAGAAGAAGGGAAATGAAAAGAAGCGAGCAACCGACAGGGCACGAGAGAGAGGAAGAGAGAGAAAAATAGCAAAGGGGAAAAGAAAGAAAAAAAAAAAAAAAGACATCAACTCACCTTGAAACGTACACCTCATTCCGCTAGCATTGAACCAACAGTTGGAGCAGCTACCGCACAACTGCCCTCTGTAAACTACACACTCGGTCCACGGGCCATGAGACTTGGTGCAATTCCGGCAAGATGTCGCCGTGGCCTGGCCGGAGACGTGGGCAAGCACAGCCTCGACGTTGCTCCGTCGCTCCATGTTAAGAACTTGATCGGCCCGGCGCTGAAGCGGCTCGCGCAGAGCGGGCTGAGCCGCGAGGCGGCGGCAGAAGGCGCTGTCGATTCGGACGTTGGGACCGTACGTTGCCACGACTGCGGCGCCGGCAGAGCCCTCGGCATGCTGCTGCGCTGGGAGAGGGTGGCCATGGGCTTGAGCGTGTTGACCTTGTGCCTGAGGAGGCTGAGGCTGGACGAACTGGTCCTGGGCCTGGTCCTGGGCCTGAGCCTGGGCCTGGGGCTGCTGCTGCTGCTGCTGCTGCTCAGGCATGGCCGGAGGCGAAGCCGCAAATACGGTAGCTGGAGCTGGAGTCGGAGACACAGGAGCCGGAGGCGGTTGAAGGTCGAAGCCGGGGACAAAGCCACCTGGCTGTTGCTGCTGCTGCTGCTGCAACGGGGATTCGAAAGCCGGGAACTGATATTGATCAAAATCCAACAGGGGAGGATCGAAAAGGTTGGCGAAGTCTTCGTCGACCTGAGGCGCAGGAGACGATGGCGGCACACCAGTTGTGTTGGGCGAAAAGTTGCTCCCAGGAGCGGCATTGAAGCTGCTATCGTTGCCACCAATCATCGGGCTACTGCTGCTGGCGGCAAAGGCTCCAGCCTCCAGGGCAGGGAGCGGCTCGTGACTGAAAGCCGGCATCTGAGCCTGAGGTCCATACCAAAGCATCCCCTGCTGCAAGAGTCCATCTGCGGCTGCGTCCTGCGCTGCCGGACCATGGTTTTCAAAGTTGTTGTCGTCGGCTTGAAGCAACTGGAGGAGCGAGTGCTCTTCAGCTTGGGAGGGCGACCCGCGCCCATGATCCATGGCTCTGTCGTTTCCTTGACTCGTCATGGTGATATCAATGATGGTGATGCTTGACGAGTCTGATCAAAGAGATTGCAAAAAAAAAAAAAAAAAAAAGGATGAGAAGAAGATTAAGGGAAGAAGAGATGGATCGAATTCGCAAGAGAGAGAGGGAGAAGGAGAAGGGGAAGGAGACGGGAGAAGCTGTGTTATATAGACGAGCACGAGGTGGAATTGCAGCAGCACCCGCCGCCAAGGGCGATATTCAACAGCATTGTTCTGTATTGAGAGAATCAGCGACCATAAAAGATAATAGTAATTGCCCGCCGCCTCGATATGCCCTCGGGGACAATACGCCCTGTTGAACCATTGAAGAGCACTCACTACCTACACCATCAATCAATGCAAGGCGCGCTGCCCGGCAACGGAACAATAGCGAAGCCTGGTACTGGCTGGGCTTCTCAATAGGCTGTATGCATTGAACCTACCTACCTACCTACCCAAGATGCTTTTAGCCACCCGTAAGGTTCCTCCAGCGCTGTGCAAACTCGCGTAGGCCGGCCTCGCCCGACGTGCCGGCATCGACCACTTCCTTGGGCAGCTTATGCGCCGAGTATTGCGGTGCGCTGAAGTTGAAGGCCGCCGGGTCGTCGTGCTCCACCAGTCGTAGCTCCGGCTCCGGCTGCCGAGCATCAGGCCCGTTCTCGTCCGATCCGGTGAAGCCGCTCTCTTCCTCGCCGATTCCCTCCCCCTCCCCCTCCCCTTCCACCTCCCCCTCATCCGCCTTCTCATCTCCGCCCTTGGACCCCGCGGCCGATCCGTACAGCGGCGCCGGCACCTCCACAGCCAACAGCTCATCCCACGAAAACAGCAAGCTATCCGTCCGCGGCGCCCACGGATTGATATCCATCAGACGCACCCGCCCGAGGCCATCGGGCGCCATCGGATCTTCGGGCACGTAGACATCGAAGACGAAGCTGGCATCGGCAAAAGTCCTTCGCACCGTGCGCCGGAAAAAGGTCACTATCTTGCTACGAATCTGCGCCCGCAGCCCCTGCAGGAACGCGTAGTAGTTCAGATCTCGCTGAGTGATACCCACCAGGCTGCGATGCTTGACGAAGCAGCGGAACTCGAGCGCCGCGTGGGGGTTGAAAAAGGGTCGCAGCACCAGAACTGGCGTATGCGGCCGCGATGGAGCCGCCGCCGTGCAGCCGTCAAAGGCATGCGAGAGGTCGTGTGATACGAAGAGCGACGACTTGAGAAGAAGATATATGTCGTTGGGAGACGTGCACTTGAGCGTGTTCTGGTGTCGCGAGATCCATATGGCGTCCTTGGGCGACGACCAGTTCAGCTTGGGGGCTACGGCGCCGCCCAGCTCCGCGATGGTATCGGCTATGAGCTTGTGCGTCTCGGGAAAGCGTTTGTCGGGCGGCACCGGTGGCGGTTCCGGCTCGTCGTCGGAGTCGGAGTCGGAGTCATTATCATCGTCGTTTCTCCATGGCGTCGTCTCAGTATGCCACTCTTCTTCCTCCTCCTCCGCCGGCCGCCCATCCACGCCAGTATCCTCATCAGCCAGTACGATGCCGTCCTCCATCAGATAAGACACAACGCTTGGGGGCAGCGGGATGATGCGCGACTTGAGGCATGACGCTCGATAGGAAGGAAACCAGGCGTCGTACGAGCAGTTCAGGATATGATCTTTGGTCACCGGTGGAAAAACGAGAGGCCCTGAGTTTGACGCGTCGCCTGAGGCTAGATGAGGCATTGTTGATGAGTGAGGAGTCTTCTTCTGCCTCTCGTTCCTCTGCTGGCGGAGGAATTTTGATGTTGCGTGAAGTCATCGAATGATAAGCTTATCGGTTCTGCCGCTGCGTGACGCAGAACGCGCCGCATCTCACCGCCTGCCCTATATGAGCATCACTGCAATGGCTACCTACCAACTTCACTTCGGTCCAACATCCAACTGCAAGGCCACGGCCGCCACGAAAGACTCGTTTAGCAATGCAAGCCGACTAAACGCCGCCAAAAAAAAAAGGGGGAAAAAAAAAAACTATCTACTCTAGCTGCCTGCATGTCGGACAACGTTGGGCTCTCCACGCCGCGCGGCAGCGGAACGTCCGGCTACGTCCAGCGCAATCTGGCGCAAGTCAAGCCCCGCGACTACGGCGCGCCCTATCCGAAAGACCTTGACAGCTTGCGGTACAAGCAGCGGCAGCCGGACAAGGGAATTCTCGAGCACGACCGCAAGCGTCAGATCGAAGTCAAGGTGTTTGACTTACGCGATCAGCTGGAAGAGGACGAGTATGGAGACGCCCTCGTCGCCGTGGAAGCGCTTGCTGACTTGAATCCCTTTCTCAGCGTCGCAGAGGAGGAGATCGAACGTCGTTGCGATGAGCTCCGGAAGAAACTCGACGCCGAGTCCGAAAACGCCAGGAATAGCGGCCCACGGAAGGCCTTTAAAGAGCACCAGGTTCATGAGATGGCGGATGCCAAGATCAAAGAGAGCGAGCGTCTGAGGCGAGCGCTGAAGATAAGCTCCGACTACAAGGAGGGCAGCTATTGGGATAGGCAAGCGGATAGGATGCGTGACGCCGTCAAGGACGACGCGAAAGACAAGCATTAGACGCCAGCGCCGACATTTTCACGGGCGGGACCGAGTGCATTCGATTTCCGTCACTTTTTCTCTTGACAGTAGGGAGGCGGCGGCTTCCATGCGGGCTTGCCTCGCTCGAGACGCCTGTCTTCACTTCTGTCCCGCACATGGTACACAGATGGGTGAGCCGAACAGAATGGGGGCGTTTGAGTGCCTACAGAGGCCATGTTTACGGGGTCAGTTGTTGACGATATGGCCATGGCGTGTGGTTTGACCTCAGACCTGGTCGTGCATTAAGCGAACCCAGTGGACGCGTTCAATAAGACATACTACCGAGGCAGATGCGTTCCTTTTTTTGCGCACCCCTCGAGGCGGTGCAACATGATGAACATGAATTAGAATCTGCTTTACGATGGATGATGCATGGTCAAGATGTGGTCGAGCATGACAAGCTGTATGGTGGAGTACCCGATGTCCGCCACTACATAGGATGTGACGATCAAATCTACGTGACCGAAGTGAAAGTTCCCGTCTTCAAAAGTCTGTGTGGATTTGGACGGGAAGTATGAGCAAGTGTTTTTGAAACATGAGCCTGTTGTTATCACCTACCACTGGCCCTCGGAGAGGCTGGTCGAACAATCCGGCAAACGTCTCCTCTGATGCGTATGATGAGCGAGCTAACGCCATGGAAAACTATGAGGCCTGCCCAGCAAAGATACACCTATGGAACTATCTGAAGAACCAAGTCAGAGGAAAGGGATTCGAGAGCGGGATGGCACTTCTGTATGCAGATAAGCAGGCTTGCAGAGGCTGCCTGATTCGGCCGCAGGCTTTTCCAGGACATGCTTGCTCAGTCTCTACGTAGGCTGCGGCTGGTTGAATTGGGCAGCGGAGATGGAGACATACATACATATCAAGTCTGGTCGGTCGAGGCGGCAAAGCAGCACGTGACTCGGATGGTCAGGTCGGATGACAGGCATTTACGTCATCCGGCACTTCACTTCATCATCTCTTGGCGTCACGATCCCTTTTCACCCCATCATCAACCGCTTTTCTCTCCTCTCTTTGGCGCATCCAATCTTCTGTTTTTTTTTTTTTTGGACGGGACGTATATTCTATATCCTTCTTCCCATATAATTGGCGCAATGGTGCGCCTGGTTCAAGGCTTGCTGGCCGACGGCGTGAAAACTCCCCATGACGCCTCCTTACTTCAACTATCCCAGCTCCTCTCTCGGCTCGAACAAAACGTCCTACGTCCGTCGGCCGAGCGGGAGCAGCAGCTACTCACTAGCGAATACGAGAGGAAGAGGGTCGGAGCGGTAGGTCTACGTGTCGGCTCGGCAATGATTCGGTGCGCGGCGCGCTCACGCGATCCGGCCCGCAGAATGTGGAATATGCCCGCAAGCTGCTCGCCAATCTTGAGCAGGAGCTTACGGCGATCAAGGCGCCGACCCGGAGACACGAGGTTCAGGAGGCGCTGCATGCTGCCGGAGAGATTGTGGACAGCTTGGAGGATCGGCTGGCGGATTTGAGACACCTGGCCATGGACCAGGACGAGAGCTCCGGGGAAGAGCAGCATCCGGCCGACATCGTGCCGACTCCTTCTACATCGGCCACAGACACGCGGGGGAGCAGCAACTTGGATGAGGACGCCACTCCGCCGGAGCCTGAGCCGTCCGTCGACCAACCCGCGTTGTCTGTCGAGCCGCCCGCGTCGGCGGCACCTCTCGTCGACGATGACAACGTCTCGCCCTCTTCGCTGCAAGCCTTGAACGTCATGGACTCAACGCAGACAACCGCCTCTCTACGCGCCCGCCCATCCGCCTCCTCAGGCGCCACGGACGCGTCCTCACACAGCACAGCCCGTGCAGCCCTCTTCGCCGGTCGGTCCAAAGCAGCGGCGCCGCAGACATCGACGGCAACGGCGGAGGCGATGCTCGACCGGCAGCGCGCCGAGCAGGACGCCCTCTCCGAATCGATCCTCCGCATGGCCGGCGCGCTCAAGGCCAGCTCGCAGCGCTTCTCCTTGACGCTCGAGGCCGACAAGGAAGTCGTCGGCCGCGCAGGCGAGGGCATCGACAGGACAGAGAGGGGCATGGATGCCGCCCGCGGCAGGATGGGCTCGCTGAAGAAGTTGACCGAGGGAAAGGGATGGTGGGGAAGGATGATACTGTATGCTTGGGTGTATGGCTTGATGGTGCTGCTGGTGCTACTGGTTTTTGCCATGCCCAAGTTGAGGTTTTGAGCTGTCCATGGTGGGAGCTTGTCTTTTTGGCTTTGAAGCTGGTTGTCCAGGTAGGCCATGAATATGACGACGTGATGCTCCCTATCCGCAGTCCCTATCATCCGCAGTCCCTATCATCCGCAGTCCCTATCATCTGCAGTCCCTATCATCCGCAGTCCCTATCATCCGCAGTCCCCATCATCTGCAGTCCCTATCATCCGCAGTCCCTATCCGCAGTCCCGTTGTCCCCGTCAGAACGACCAATATCAGCCCCGTCGAATGATACCCTCGGTGCGGACAAGCGCGGATCAGCTCGCCGCCTTTCTCACGGGATGCCATCACACGATCGAACGGTGTCACCTTGGTCAGGGGGCGGTCACGAGCGGCTGCTCCCGCGATGCAAGCGCCTCAGCGTTGACTGGCCCGTCAACATGGTCATCGACTCGGCCGGCGCAAAGGTCGACAGCAGGGGAGATGGTCCCGGGCTGCGGCGACGGAAGACGTCTGATTTGGGCGTTTATGTGACGGCAGTAGTCATAGCAGAAGCGTAGCCGACGTCCGACGGGCTTTCCACCCGTCTGTTTTAAAAAAGTCACACAAAACCGGTGAGTCTCAGTAAAGAATAAAAAACTTTCCTTCTCCCTTGTTTGATGGAATGTGATTCTTCTTACCGGCGGGGCGTAATGAAAGAAAGTCGACGGCATCGTCTTCTCCCCGAGGACGCGATCCTGCCACTCGATGCCCGTCTTGAGTCGGAAAAAGCTCATCAACAGATCCATCTCGCGACGCCACTTCCCAGAACAGCGGCTGGGTCGGTGATAGCTGGGCTGGTTGTCGCCCTTGCGCTTGAGGAACTTTGCTGTGAACCAGTAGAGGTGCGGCTTTGCGTTGGACTCCCACAGCTATATATATATATATATAGAGAGAGAGAGAGAGAGAGTTGGTCCATCGAGTCAGACGGCACTCAAGTTCTTGCGAGTTTGGCTGTCCAACGAGACTTACACAGAGCTCGTAACGCTGTTCATCGTCGTCTTCCCCTCGACGGACCATGTTGATGCGGTAGGGAAACAGATCCCGGTCATGATAGATGTGGAATAAGTCTGTATAACGGGGGTTTAGAGAACTTGCCCCCACCCCTTTGGAAAGAGTCAGAGTTCACAAGGTCCACTCACTCGTGTTGACGAACCGCTCGCCCTCTCTCTTCCCACGCTCAACTCTGGCCAAGTGACGCTGCTCAGCCGTCGTTTTATCCACCCGGCTTCGCATGCAAAACTCGCGCTCCGGCAACTTCTTCTCCCGTAGTGCCGCGATGGAGAACTCGAACCAATCGTGGTGCACCACATGACAGCTCTTACCCAGCGCCAGCCCTTGCTTGACTAGGTAGTATCGACTTGTTAACAGCTGACCCTCACCCACACACACACACACACAAGAGGAGAAAGGAGGGCGGGTTCATTTTTTTTCTGCCCCGGACTCACCTCGTGGTACGCGCTGGTCAAACTGCTCCGGCGTGCAGAGGAGGTGCGTTACGCTCGAGTCCATCTCTTCGGTGAAACGGCCGCGTCGTGCCTCGGTCCAGCGCCGTAGGTTTTCTACTGTTAGCTGTCCGGGGAGAGGACCTGCGGCGGCGATGACGCCGTGTTGGAATATCTGGCGAGGCATCACGAAAAGAAGGGGGGGGGGGGGCAAGAGGTTCGTTGCTGGCGAGGAGCGAGGGGGAAAAAGGTACGACGATAGCAGAGTTGAGGCGCCCGCGCTTCGTGTTGATGAGAATCAAGTTGAAGATATCGCTAGTCAGATCCAGAGGCGAGTCTAGCTTTGAAGAACCCCCCGCAACGAGGATGGAGTGAGTAGTGACAACCAAAAGATGAACAACCCAAGTATCAACTAGTTGCGAAAGAGTCTTTAGCACGAAAGAAAAGAGGTAAGCCTTGATAACTCGTCATTCTAGTTGCGAGAACCTCAACCATCAAGAAGAGAGAGAGAGAGAGAGCAAGCAACAGACATGTAAGCTCAGCAAATCCCAGCCGAGTCCCGGTGCTGAGGCGGCTGTTGTAGCCCCAGCGGAGAGCGAGCCGAGTTGCATCCATGAAGCCGCGGCGCGAGGCAATGGCCAGAGCCTGGAGGTTGCGGCACCGGCATCTACGAGTCTGCCGCTACTTGTGTAGGGATATATTCTCCAAGTAGTCTAAAAAGGGGGCTCGGCTTTGCTGGTTGGAAAACCGGTGTGTGCTCACGCTTCACCATCTGCCATAGTGTCAACATTCCCTTTCCACAAGCCTCTCACCAACCCTCCAACCTCGACGACGGCTGAGCCTATCTAATGTCCTTGACGGCCTTGACAAAAGCCGCTATCTTTGCCAAGCTCTGCTTCCCATCCTCCTCGACTCCGCTGCTGACGTCGACGCCGATGACGCGGTCGCTCAGCTCGCCCAAGGCCGTGACCGCGCCCACAACGTTGTCTGGATTCAACCCCCCTGCCAGGAACACCCTTAAGTCTGGGTCCCTCTCCAGGGCTTCCCGAACGCTCGAGACATCGAGAAGCTTTCCCGAGCCGGACCCCGAGTCGAGAAGCGGTATTGTGTGGTAACCGCGAAGACCAATGCCCACCTGCCCGGGCTTGAAACAACGGATTACCGGCACGGGTATGGCCCTGGCCCACTCGATCGGCTCGTCTCCGTGGAGCTGGACGAAATCGAGATTGTACGTCTTCTGCATCTCCAGAACCTCCCCGAGGGACTGGTTCTGAAATATGCCCACCAGGCGAGGCCGTGTGCTCTCGAGCCGCCATGTGGCGGCCGCAAAGTAATCTGTGGCGCATGAGGTGGGCATCTCCCCTTGTTCCCCGGCTTGGGAAGGGCCTCGTCGGCACGAGTGGACGGCGTCGGATATCGCAAGTGCCGTCTCGTGGCTGATGCAGCGCTTCGCACCGGGCACCAGGCAAATACCCACAAAGTCTGCCTTGGACTTGACGGCCTCCTGCGCAGCCTCGACCGAGCGCGTTCCGCAGATCTTGACGTAGAGCGGTGCTGGAGGTTGCGTCTTGGCCGCCCGTTTGGAGCCCGAGCAAAGCTCGCTGATGAAGACGCCGGCATCGGGCGCTCGCATGATGGACTCGCCCACGAGTACGGCGTTGACGCCGTCCTTCTTGTTCATCAGCACGTCCTCGTGGGTGTTGATGCCGCTGAGCGCGCAGAGCAGTGTGCCCTCCGGTACCATGCCTCTAAGCCGACCCGTCGTGTCGAGGTCTACCTCAAAGCTCTCCAAATTGCGGTTGTTCACTCCGATAGCCCTGGATCCCAGTTGCACGGCCGTCGTCATCTCCTCGGCGTTTTGAACCTCCACGAGCGGCTCCATCCCCAGGGAAAGCGAGTAGTCGTAGAGACGTTTGAGAAGTTCCGGCTCCAGCATCTTGACGATGAGCAAGACCGTGTCGGCGCCTGCCAGCCTCGCCTCTAGGATTTGGTACTCATCAAAGATGAACTCCTTGCGTAGGATGGCTGGCCTGTTCGGCATTCCGTTGAGCACCTGGCGGACAGACCGCAAGTCCTCTATGCTCCCTTTAAACCATTCTGGCTCTGTGAGGACTGAAATGACGCTGGCTCCGGCCAACGCGTATTTCCGTGCTTGCGTCGGGGCGTCCATGTCAAGCGCAAACACGCCCTTGGAAGGAGAGGCACGCTTAATCTCGGCCATGAGAGCCACGTCAAAGGGAGACTGCCGCAGACGGCCAACCAGCGGAATAAGAGGAGGCGCCGCGTTGAGACGGTAGGCGGCTTGCAGATCGGCCATCCTTTGTGAGGGAATCTCCTTTTGGACGTCGACGGCAGTTCTGCGGCTCGCGTATATCCGTTGAAGGATGTTATTGCCCTTAGCCTTCCCTTGCGCAACAGGGGAGCGGGTAGGCGGCGCCGCTTTTTTCAGTTGGGCGTCTTCCGCCCAAGTGCCTCCTCGCATGTGTAGAAAGTTGCGAATCATCTTTCGTCCTTGAGACGTGAGGATGCTCTCCGGGTGAAACTGAACCCCCTCGACGGTGAGCTGCTTGTGACGGATACCCTGGATGATGCCGGGCGAACCCTCGGCGTTGGCCACCCATGAAGTAATCTCCAGGCATTCCGGTAGGGTGACATGGGTCCCCGCGAGAGAGTGATATCTCGTCACTAGCAGGTTCTGCTCAAGACCAACAAAGACGCCTCTGCGGTCATGCGTCAAGGGCGACGTTTTGCCGTGCAGCCACTCTCCGGCAGAGTTCACGTCCCCGCCATAGACGTCAAAAATGCATTGCCTGGCGAGCGTGAGCGGAACGGGGAGGACTCAGCGGAGGGCGGAGGGAGAAGCTTACAGGCCCATGCAGACGCCAAAGACGGGGATCTTGCCCGCAAAGTGTCGGATAGCATCTCGGCTGATGCCCGAGTCGGTCGTGGGATGGCCGGGGCCGGGGCTGATGACGAGTTGGGTTGGATTTTTGCTGATGAGCTCCTGCAGACTGATTTGATCGTTCCGGATTACATGAACGGTGGCTCCCTCGAGGACTAGATACTGGTAGATGTTCCAGGTGAAGGAGTCGTAGTTGTCGATCAGGATGAGGTTGGACGCTGTCGGGACGGGAGGGGACGGATCGGGCTGATAGGGTGAGTGGTCGATGATGTCGAGAGACGGCATTTTAGGTTGCTGGGGTTATACCCGAGGGCTGTGAAAGTGAAGCAAGGATGGATTGGCCGATTGAAGGAGCAGAGTGATGGAGGATGGTTCCGGGAGGCATCACCTTTAGGCTCTTGGCACTGGTCACACCGGTCGGTGAGAGCTTTCACCAACGCCGGCTGAACCTCGGCCCCTGTCACAGCTCCGTCCAAAAAGTGAGCAGTGCTTTGCTTTCATCGACTCGAGCTGCAACGCCCGCGACCGAACGCGCGTCGAGCTTCCTCTGATGCATCGCGTTCTGCCTCCATTTCCTTGACACTTGCGGCCATGGCGCCGGTGTCTGATAGCAACTATTTCCCCTCCCTCGAGGACTGTCTATCCGGGGACCGGCTGCTTCTGTGCGCAACGCCCGACTCTCGGCTTGCTTCATCGGCTAACTCCATGCCAGGTCCTGGAAAGACGTGTCCATCGCGCTCTCAGATGAATCTGGCCATCGGCAATCGTCTTCAGCTCTCCAAAGCTTTTTGTCTGACGAGTTCATACTCGCTTTGCTCAACGACCCGTCCAAAGCTTTCGCGCCGCCCGACGAAGCCTCCAAGGTCGACTTCGACACCAAGACAGCGCCTATCAATGTGGCCTCGGCCTCGACCGACGGCTTTGATATCAAGACCATCAAGAGCGACGCAGAATGGCTCAGCAAGAATGCCCGGGTCAACCTCGTTGCCGCGCTCCGCGTTGTGCTCATCGAGATGCAGTCGCGGCCTCGCAGGCATCTCACGGGGCCGCTCTCTTCCCAAGACGCGTCAAATCTCCAAGAAGCTGCAGGCCTCCAAAACTCACAAGGCGCATGCTTTCTATACGACTTGGGTGCCGCTTCGACTCTCGACGTGGATGAGATTACGGCCGACTTCGATAAGCCAGACTCGAGGAAGCGGCGTCTCTTTGATACGTTCTTGACTGAGCGGCGATCGTTTATGATGACCATGGAATATCTATTCTCCCTTCAGCTCTACCGTCGGCTGCCGATTCTCACGTCTGCGGACCGGGGCTTGGCCACACTTTACCGTCTCCAACCGATGGCGGATAACATGGCGTCACTCCTGCCCGCCTATCTGAAGGTGGTGTGTGACTGCATGGGCGGCATCGAGGAGGGACTGGGGTCCTTGACGGACGATGCCCTGCTCTTGCTGCAAGAAGTCGAGTTGGACTGGATCAGGAGCCTCCTCACTGAGACGATTCATGCTCTGTCGGTGGCATTCCAGCTCGTGGATAGCCTGGGAAGCGAGTTTCCGCCTTCCGATGCCGTCAACCAGTGGTTCTCCTTGATGGAAGTCTACGGCTTTTTCGGATCTGTGCAGCCGGTGAGTGTCGGTTTCTCCCAGGTCAAATTCACGGATGCGCTGACACTCGGTCAGATTCATCCAGCCATTGCAGAGCTGATCCCCCCTCTCAGGGCTTTGTCTTGCGCTGTTTCGCTAAGCCTTCTCAAACCCCTCCGATCTCTCACTTTCTTGTCCGAGAGAGAAGAGGATCCGGCGTTGCCTGACGACTCATATGACGCCTTTTTACTATCCTCGGACGTCCTGGAACAGATACATAAGAGCATCATCAACGTAGCTGGCGCGGATTGCGAAGATGCCACGCCCGTCATCTTCGCCTGGACTCTGCTGCTTCACCGCATGATCGTGTCCTATCAGAACCGAACGGAGAAGCGAGATAACTTGCAGCAGCAGAGATCCCAGGATACCTTTGAAGGAGTCATGCGGCCTACCGCCCCGAGGCGCAACTCTGCTGGCAGCATCTTTTCAATAGAGTCCTCCAAGTTCGACGGGTTCTTGGAAAACGCCACAGGTCTCAAGGACATGCAGCTGGTCGAGCAGCTGGCCGCCGGGGTCACAGCCCACGGAAGAGTGTTCGATGCCATCGCTGGCATGGCTACTTCGCTGGGACCCTCGGCTGACGGCAGCATGACGCTACTGATCAGCTCACGCATAAGGGTTGTCTTCCTGGAGCTTCTCAAGGTCTCCTATCCCATTGTTGGATATCAATCCGAGCCGCTTGGATCGCTATTCTCCATTCTGGCGCCGGGCCACGGTTACTGGGACCTGACCTCGTCTGAAGACCAGCTCTCGCCTGCCCAGGACGTTGTGCCCTGCATGCTGCATGACGACCACGCGATGGAGTTTTACTTCCAACCGGCTCTGGATCGGTTCCCGTACGAGTTTCTACCTTTCATCACCTTTTGCAGGACATTTTGTGCGGCTACCGCGAACTTGGACGACGATAGATCCGACTTGATCCTCGATTTGCTCAGGAAGACGCCCTCCCTTACCTTTACCCTTCCGGACGACTTCTCCGGATACGAGCTCGTTCAGGAAGACGAAAACACAAACTCTTTTTGCCTGTTGCAAGAGATTCCACTGATATCCCTGTCGTCGTCTTGGAGCAGGAGATACATCGAAGACGACGCCTACCGACTGCCCTCTGGGACGTATGGACGCTTCGTCACGGACTCTGGGAGAGTAGTCGTTGTTGACTATCCCCACTCGACCCTTTCTATGCTCGGCCGGCAGCTGGAAATCAACCTTGCCAAAGAGGGCTACCACTCTGAACTGGGGATGCTGCAGCCGGACGACGTCGCCGAGGTCATATTCTTGCTGTCCACTCTGCTCCGAGCCGAACACCTGAAGGCAGACAAGATGAGTGAGGGCAACGCCTTGATACACGAAGAAAGCGACTTTTTGTTGGAAGCTGGCCGGCACATCAGCGGCGGCAAGGACTTGGTCACCGTCATCTGCGAGACCATGGACCACTTCATGCAAGACGAGCTGGCAATGGCCGACGATGTCGCAGTCCGCGTTCTCAGCGCTTGTGTCACGTTCTTGGATGCTATTCTGCCGGTACAGCCGAACCGTGTCTGGTCGTATCTAGCTCGAAGCGAGCTGCTGGGCTCAGAAGCCAGGGCCGGAAAGCTGGCAAAGATCACCGGTACCCTTGATTTGGTGTCCGGAAGATTCGACTTGCTCATGTCTTCTCTTTACTTCTTTTCCAGGCTGGTCGACACGGTAATGTGCTCGGGCGTCCGGCGACGGGCAGGCAACAAGCTTGCCGGCCGGCAGAAGCAGGATTCAAACCAATGGCCCGGGACTGCCGACAGAGTGCTCACTTGGGTGAGCCTCTCCATCGCGCAGGCCTCCATCGACATTATGGAGAGCACGTCGACATGGCGCTTTGACTCCGAAACCGGTCGCTTGTTGGTGTTGAGCAAAGTCGTCCCCGTCTTGGACAAGCTCGTCCTGTACAGCTACAGCATGGGCGAGTCGCCCGGCTCTGACAACCTCACATCTTGTCTCCGACCTGCGGCCTCGTACGTCGTCGATTGCTTCATGTCGCCGGCGACCGGCACTCTACGATACGGACCCATACTCTCATCTCTCGGCGCCGCCTTTGCGTCGTCGGACTGCACGCTCTATCCGAGGCGCACCGCAATAGTACAAAACCAAGCATGTTCCGTGCTGGGGTTTTGCACGACGCTGCTCCGCGCGGCAGACTATCTTGGTCGGTCTTCTGCGATGCTGGAAGCCTACCTTTTCAAAAGCTCGACGCTGCTGGCCCGGCTCTCCGCCTCGCCACGTCAGGTCCGCATCCCAGTCATTCGCTTGTTAGAGTCTCTTGTCGTCAGTGCGGGAAAGTCTGCTGGCGAGCCGCCCTCACTCCTGGGCTACCTAGGGCCTCAAATATCAAAGTCGTTTCTGCAGTCGCTCTCTCATCTCGGAAAGCCGTTTGCTTTGACGCAGGAGGTCAAAACGACCTGGAGCTTCTTCTCCGCGATCTTGAGAAACCGGCAGCAATGGATGTCTAACTGCCTCTTGACCGGGCAGACGCCTCGCGAAGCGATGAAGGAGGGCGGCAAGAAGGGAGAGCTAGCGGCCGACTCCGTCTTTGTCCACGCCTTGACGAAGCTGAAGCAGCTGAAAGATGTCGAAAGTGTCGAGGCCTTGGCTGTGCTCGACTTTGTCGCCTCGGCACAGAACTACTGGCCTTGGACCATCTTTACACTTCTAAAAGACACCTCGTACATCGACGGCCTTCGGGCGTATGTGCGCGAACTGAGGCCGTCGCAGTGGACGTCGAAGTCCGACACCATCGGCACCAGCCTCAACGCCAGGAAAGCAGCGTACGTGGCGGAGACGCTGGCCATGCAGTTATACCACGCGCGCCACCAGGGCACGGCCAAAGAGCTCGCCCAAAGCCTCGTGGCGGATCTCGACTACTACATCCGCGACGGCGTCGAGGCTGCGGGATACAACAAGTCCCTGCACAATAACTTTGCCAAGAACTTTGCCAGCAAGTACTTCGGTTGCTCGCTGGATCTCTTCAAGCGAACGCCGTTGGAGCCCAGGGAGCTGGGCGAAAACTACTACTATGACATGGAACGCGCCGACGATATGCTCAAGTTTGACCCGGGTTGGCTCGGGCGGAAAGGCGACGGATTCAAGAACGAGATGGAGCTTGCAAACGCGAACTTGTCTCTGGTGGATGCTCAGATAGTAAGCCGCAGGACCGTCTTGGCGAGTTGACGACGCTGACCATGGTTATGCAGGCCCTTTTCCATGCGTGGGAGTTTTTACTGCTTGAACTGACCACTTGTCTGCCGACAAACGAGGCCGTTGCCAGACAGATGTTGCAGGTCGCGCAGCAGTGTCTAGTTGCAAACCAAGGACTGCCGGGCCCGGAAGCCATCTTCATGAAGCTGGTTGTCGCCCGGGCGAACCTGGCTCTCATCTTGGTGCAGCGACTCGTCAAGTCGTCGCTCGCGGTCAAGGACGCCAACCAGCTTCTGGCTACTCTCGTCTGCACCATCAACGCGACAGAGGATCCGTTCGCAGAGCAATCCATCACGCACTATCGCACGCTTCTGAAGACGCTGTTCGTCACGCTCCGCGTCTATCAGAAAGCCGGCTCCAAGACGTCGGAATCGCCCGTCGACGTGGAGACGCTAGGGGTTGATGTCGTGCAGACAATACTCAATGTGCTGGACCACGTCGTTGGCAGAGGCTTCCGGACGCTCGTCAGCTTCATCCACGACAGAGACGCCGGCGTCTCACCGGAAGACCTGGCTTTGTTGTCGGCCATCCTGCAGGCCTGTCTGAGTCTGCCGACGATGGACCAGTCACAGGTGCAGATTCTGAACATTATGGCGTCGCATGACACCATCAATGCCGCGACGTCGCTCTTCTCATGGGCCGACCAGCTGGTGGTGCAAGGCGATCCCGTGTATGGAGAGCTGAGCGTTCTGTTCTTGCTGGAGCTCTCGAGCTTGCCGCTGCTGGCAGAGCAGCTCGCCTGCGATGGCGTCCTCAGCAACCTGCTCTCGGCCAACCTGGCCCGATACATGCTCAAGGCCAACATCTCGCCGTATGCGGAGGCGGCCGTCGCCCAGCGATGCTACTCCATCTGGGCCAAAGGGCTTTTGCCACTGACGCTCAACCTGCTGACGGCGCTCGGCCCGACGATCGCGCCAGAGATTGCGTATTTGCTGAACCAGTTCTCGCACCTGCTCCAGGCCAGCGTCGATCGGTTCGAGGCGCCGAGCGCAAGCCGGACGAGGTCCAAGGCAGCACCGCGATACTTGACCCTGCTGGCAACGTCCGAGATTCATTCCTTGGCGTTGCTCACACGCATTCTTGGCGCCCTGAGTCTCAACTGCGGCCGCGAGATCCCCAGGGTCGAGTGGGACGCGGCCGGCCTGTTGGAGAATGTCGATTTCTGGTTGTCTACCAGGCGACTTCTCAGAGAAAGGCTGCTGCCGCTGGGTTCGCGGGAGATGGAGTGGAGAAACACCAAAGTGGCGGTGGGTGATGGCAACCACGACAACTTGCTGGAGTGGAAGGTTGTTTGCCAGTTGGAGACGGTGAGGGAGGTGCTGAGCGAGGAGCTCGATGCCTGAACGTTGCATGTCGCATACGGGAGCAGAAGACTGGGCGAAGTCGGAGCGGGACTTGGGATTAAAGCGTTGGAAAGAGTCCCGATGTTAAGAGTTTATACATCTGTCTCGATGCTGCCCACTTGGCGTCGAGGCGTAATCATAGGTGCATCTAAAAGAGAGCGGGTGAAGAGCCCATGCAGCCTCCAACGGTAATGTGAAATGTTTCCAGGGCTTGTCTGCCCACAATTGACTTGCCTGCCGTGGTGTCATGACAGAAGCACATGAACCGATGATGAGCTCATGTTGTAAGCCGCCAACCCAGTTTGAACGAGACGTGCCACCGGCCACAGTAAAAGAGGAGTGAATACAGGATATCTCGCGTATGCGTCCCTTATCGAGCCCCATGATGTTACAACAAGCCAGGTGGATGGTATCGTGGCTCTCGGGACGGCAGCTTTCCCAATCCCTCTTCCCCCCCCCCCCACTCGCTCTTCCCCATCCGCCCATTACTTATTCTGCATCTGCTGGGAGAGTCTGGCGTTGTGCTCCTGGAAGCGCTCGCTGAGGCGCTGCTGACTAGCCATCCACTTGTTGACACAACGACTAATGCAGCCGTTTTCACGCGTGGACAGGGCCTTTGAGGTGAAGTCGTCGACGCAGCTGATGAAGCAATGCTCTACGAGGCTTCCGAAAACCTACAAGGGCGAGGGGTTTCAGCGAGCGGACCCTTGGGAGGAAAGGGAGGAAGCGGAGCGGGCTCGGGCCCTGCATTCGTCTCGTCCGGGAAGGGGGCCGACGCACGCCCGTAAACTCTTTGACTTGGCGCTTCTGTATGCGCTGCTCGAGCAGGCGCTGCTCAGCGGACGATAAGCTAGAAGGGAAACTCCAGTCAGCTCCTGTCTGGGGGGGGGGGGGGGGCATTGAAAGGGATTGGAAGGGGGGTGAAGAGTGAATACCTGTCCATGATGGGCGCGAGCTGTGATGACGAAAGGTTAGGCTTTGATGTCGGCGAGTAAATTTCGAGTCCGATGGTAGTTGTTCTGGGAGGGGGGTCCCTTACCTGGTGGTTAGTCAGCTGTGACGTCGCACCCACCGACCTACCCTGCAGCGGACCCTTTGGAAGGGGACGGGAGAAAGGTTGACGGAGAAGCTTAGCTGGTTAGGCCCGAGGATAGCGGGAGCTACTTGGGACGGCGCGTACGCTTGGACGAGCCGTGATGGCCGGTCGTTTTCCCAGGGAGTTTAGACCCTAAAGTGCTGGGGTCCGAACATTTTCAGGGTGTCATGGTGTAAAACCATGATGACATTTAGGTAGG
>LAZP02000131.1:21052-39664 GCA_001272575.2 Ophiocordyceps unilateralis | reverse complement strand
AAAAAAAAACAAAAAAAAAACGAGTATTACTATTTGCTGCCCTCCCCCCCCTCCATCTTTATTATCTTCGGTATAAAGCCCTGGGAAGGTCACTCATTCTTGCGAGAGTACCTTTATGCACCCACGCGCGCACACACATACACATATACATACACACCTAAGCGCGCCCGCGCATACAGGAACCAGTAGTATATCGGCAGAGCTTATTATCGCGGCGAAGGCAGTAACGGCAAGCGAGGCATCCTGACCATGATAGAAACAAGCTACTACCTACCTAGGAGAGCAGTCATTGACTTCCGCCAGGCGTTCGTACCTAAAATAGGTGGCGTAGCGTGGCGCGAGACGTGTTAGACGAATTGCGGGTCGCACTACTGTTTATAGGGGGGAAGCCAATAGTAATGCTCAAAAATAAACCATTCAGACTAACAACAACCTACCCTAGCGTCCAGCTCTCTCTCTCTCTATCTCTCCCCCTCTCACTCTTCCCCCCATGAACCGACCAATCGCCCAATCGCCCCATCACCCTAGCAGCGGCCAGGTGAAACCCAGCTCGTCTCGACGCACCCGGCCGTTTTGCTCTATTAATTCAAGGCCGTGGATTCATCCAAAATCCAAACCGGCTTCACTCGCGCCTCTCGTCTCCCCCACATGGACCCGCCGCCATGCCTTGTTCCTCTCCATCCATGCAGGTCCAAGGCGTATCCGGCATTCTTCGTAGAACCCATCCAACAGGCGCCCTCCCCAAGCCATCCCCCCCCCCCCCCCCGCACCAGAGCCCATCCATTCATTGATCCGTCCGTTCCTCACGCCGCCAACAGCCGCTGCACGCGGTCCTCTAGCATCGGGTCGGTGGGCTGCCCGCCTCGTTGAACCACCACGTTGTCGCGCCCCCCTAGCCTCAGCAGCCGGAGCCACTCGGGCGCCACCTCCGTCGCAATCAACCGGACACACGCCACGGCCTCGTCATCCGACATGGGCATCCGCTGCGAGTCTCGCAACTTCTGCGAAAGCGCCGCCATGGTAAAGGCTTGACGTCCCGAGAGGGGCATCGACAGGCTGAGCATAGAAATCGTCGCCGCCACCTCGCCCACCCGGTGGAGAGCCGCCCGTCGCTGGAGCGCCTCTGCCGTGGGGGGGAGGGGCTCGTTGGCCCTGGCCAGCTGCTTGGCCCGCAGACGCTCCAAGAGGCTCATCTTGCTGCCTTGGCCGACCTGATGAGCCTGTTGCTTACCCTCCCTTTCCTGCTGCTTGGCTACGAGCCCGCCCTTTAGTTGGGACAGCGCTCTCTGGCCCTTGACGAGCATGAGGTCCGTCTTGGCTGACGCCGCCACGTCTGCCACGGCGGCTTGTGGAAGGTCGGCAATGGAAAGACCTTGTAGAAGCACGTCCACGTCCGTGTCCATCTTGGTGTCGCCATCCGTGTCCGTGTCCTTGTCCAACTCGATGGCGTCGTCAACGGCCCGTCGGGCACAAAGGGTGCCCAGATTCTCCCGGAACTGCGTGCACAGGCGTTCCTCATCGACAACGACGCCATGACGATCCGGAGCCAGCTCTATGCAGATTCTGCCGCGGCCGTAATTGGAGACGATGAGCGGAGACGCAGCCCCGGGCTCGCAAGCATAAGATTGCACAGCGATGCAACGGCGAATGTCCGCAACGGTGACTTTTCGCTTTCCCCATGTGCGCGAGATGTTGGGGATGGCGGAGCTCACGTCCAAGGGTGCGTTTCTGCCGTTGTGAGCCATGTGCAGGACCACCGTCCTGAGCAGGGCCCTGTTGAGATCGACGAGCTCCGCAAAGTGTGAGGGAAGCGAGCGGTCAACGGACTTTTTCAATCGGGAGGCCAGCCCGGCCTCGGCTCCGATCCGGGGACGGCGACATGTGCTGCCCCGGCGCCGGGCCTCGGCGAGGATAGTCGACTGGCTGGGTCTGTGGGCTCGTTCCACTCCGGACGGCGGTACCTTGGCGACGCGCTTGCCCTTGGGTGCGGGCTTCGCACGAGGCTGAGGCTGTGGCGGAGTGTCGTCGCGTCGGCAATGCCTCTTCAGTGAGGCCCGACGCCGAATCTCGTCCTCGTCGCTACTAGGCGGGAAGGACTGAGTGCGTCGGGCGATTCCATCCTGTTGGACGTCCTGGGTGAAAGCCGCCTTCCTCTTGCGCGTGGCTGGAGCCTCTGTGGCGGTTCCGACTGCCAGCTTGTCGCGAGAGGAAACATGGACCTTGGAGACAGGGCCCTTGGAGACGCGGGTGAAGGCTTCAATGGAGTGGGCGTCCTGGGAAAGAGCCGGCTGGGCCTGTCGTCTCCTGGCGGGCCGAGGCATTGCGGTGGCAAGGACGAGACTGATGTGCTTCGGTGATTGCAGCCTCCTGTCTCGGATAGAGGCGAGAGGGACAGCGAAGGGGCGACTCGCACGCAGCACGGACACGACGTCGAGGAAGGTCGTTGCCGAGGACAAAGAGAGTGGTCTGTTGCTGCAGGTATACCGCGGTGGAAAAGTGAAAGAGCCTGGCGCAAGTGATTACAGGATTGGTTTGGTCTGCATACAAACGGCAGTTGCAGGGAAGTTGATGAACAATGGATGGACACGAGAGGAGAGGAGAGGGGGCGATGACTTGTTTGTTCACAGCCAGCCCTGACGCGAAAGGAAGACGCGTCGCGGGCGCGTAAAGAGCCGTTACGTAACCCCTCCCCAAAAAAAAACTAAAAAAAAAACTCTACATAGGCGCCGTTGTTCGGCGCGCGCAACGGTCTGGGTAGGGAACTCCGATACTAACATGATTGGCAGCAAAAGCGGGCTCCGCGTAAGATGTTCGCACAGTACCGCCTACCTCCCTTTTTACACGCATCTCATCCAAGAACCACCACCACACTTGCAGCCATCACAGCGGGTTTTACACGAGCCATCCAATACACGTGGCAGAGCGGCGCCGTGGACTGCAGCGCGGCCGGTGCAGCGGTTATGCTGGCCGTCGTCATCGTCACTGCCCTCAGTCATCATCAGCACCGACCTCAGTCATCGGATACCAACCAACGCTGTCGTCGCCGTCAGCGTTTCATCCATCCCTCCATCCCTCCCACCCCCGGTTCCGTCCTCTTCTTTCCGCCCCGAGCCGGGCCCCTCCTCCAGCCGAGCAAACGACTATCGAAAGAGGCACCGTTGAGAATGATGCGTCTCCCCGTCACCCGTGGCGGCCCATTGTCCGTGTAACCGGCACAACCCAATCAAGCCCTTAGCTTGCGTCCGGTCAGGATGCAGGCAACTCATCACCGCCATCTCACAGGCGCGCCACACGACAAGCGTCAGCTCGCAACCGGGGCTTCTCATTAGCGGGACAGGCTAACACGAGAAATCACTCCCCTCATGCCCATGCCGCCCACCGTCCGACTCGTGCCGGGACGAAAAAAAAAAACTTTTTTTTTGGGGGGGAGGGGGGGGGGAAGGAACATCAATCAATATCGTTGCCGAACTTTTTTTTTGGTGCTTGCCCCTATCGAGCGCCGGCTGAGCAATGGAGCCATGCGCCCGCCTTTTTCCCCCGTCCGATCCTCGACGGCCAAGCCCTTGGCCCACCCCATTGCCGCTCCTCCTATACCGGTTGTAGTCTTTTTGTCCAGCTCTACCCTTATTTTCCTCGGTGGTAATGGTTGTGGTTGTGGTGGTGCGTAATCCAGCCACCCTCCGCGACGCCGTCCACGGTTGGGGATGAAAAAATGAGATCAATAAAAAAATAGGAAAAACAAAAAAAGTGGGAAAAAGGTAAGAACCGAAAAAAAAGAGGTCGCCGGCTAGCCGTCTATTTTCTAGTCTGACGGGTGCCGACGGAATGGTGTAAAAAAAGATGATCAAATCCCGTGTCCGACAAGATGCCCGTTTTGTGGCTGTAGGCGGTGCGACGAGGTCATGGTGCCTCCGGTCGCTCAACGGCGAGCCGGGAGGTGCCAGCCGTCGGCTCTGAAGCTGACGGGACTCGGAGGCGGCGGCGCCGGCACGTCATAGTCGTCCTCTTGGATGCGGCGAACAGGCGTTGAGGGCCGGTCGTCGCTGGCACTGAGGGTGGCGCTGAGGCTGTTGCAGATGTCGTGCGACGTTAGGATGCGGAGGTTGTTGCGCTGTGACGAGGACATGGCGATGGGCGAGGCGACCTGAGGGCTCGGCATCTTGAGCTGGGAGAAAAGATTGGAGAGGGGTCGATAGCAGGCCAAGCTGCGAGACGACGGCGAGCTCCTTGGTTTTATCTCGACGGAGATTGCAGCTTGCGCCTTTATGTGAGGAAGGTCGAGGCCGTGACGGCAGGATTGGTGGAGGGCTGCAGCGGGATCCACAACGAGGCCGTCAATGAAAAAGTCAAAGTCTGGCGAGAGGAAAGACGGTTTAGCGGAGGGCGCAGTATCAAGTCTTTGAGCGGATGGAAAAGGATGTCGACGACGGGACGGACAAGAAAAGACGGGCAAACGACGTACAAACGAAGGCAGTCGAGGGAGAAGAAAGCGGTAGTCGGCGAGGCAAGACAACAACGGGGCGTAGTCTGAAGACAAGGAGGAGAAGGTGAAGGGAGAGAAAGATCCGGATCGGAGGATGGCTTTATTGCAAGGGGCACACTTTGGTTGTGGGAGAAAGGAGGATAAAAAGGAAAAAAAAAACAAGAAGAAGGAAAAAAAGAAGAATCCACAAGGCGGCGTCCGGGGAAGGGGGGGGGGGGGGGGGGGGGGGGGGGGCGTGGGGGAGACAAGGATTGTCGTGGCTGCCTGTTCGGTCGTTCACGCCTGAAGCGAGACGGAACGGGGAACGGGGGGGGAGGACAAGACGAGATTCCGGGGGAGACGGCTGAAGTAGAGGGGACATTGTTGCAGCGTGAGGCTGGTGTAGCCGACCGGTACTAGAAACCTTTACGGCACGCACGAAGGAACCCGTGTCGGGGCGTACGAGTAGTAGTAGTAGTAGTAGTAGTAGTAGTGTAGAGAGGCGGACGGACGGGCAGAGACAGAGCAGAGAGCGGATGGAGGGATAGAGTCGGTGAGCGATTCGTTTATTCATCATTCTTGGTCTTTATCGAATCATTCCGTTTTACGGGAACGGCTTACAGCAGCACTTCCAGAAGCCCCTCCCTCCCCCCCAAATCCCCGTACCGTAGCATCGACGACCGGTACAACAACCGCGAGCGTCGTCAGCCATTCATTCATTCATTCATCCGTCCATCTATTCATCTATCCATGTACCTATCCCATCCATTCATCCAGGCGAGGAAAGTCTCTTCCTTCGTCCCGTGCGACTCGGCACACAGCGCCGTGCCTTGCATCAGGCACGCACGCGCCCACTATCAATGCTTCGGCTTACCCGTGCGGGCAGGGAGCGCCTATGAGAGAGCCACCACCCAGCACCGCCACCACCAGCACCACGCCGACAAAAAAAAAAAAAGGGTTTGTTTCGCTGCCTCGCTTTGCTACATACATGCCCAGCCTGCCTTACCTTTGCACATACGCCGGCATTTACCTTCTCTCGTCGGAAAACTGCTGCCCAGCACGCTTCAGGCAAACCGACCCCGCCCCGTAGCCGCCATATCACGTCCCCGTCGGTGAAAAGCCGTCTGTCATTTTCTCCCGCTCCTCTCTCTCTCTCTCTCCCTCCCGTCCCAGAAACAAATGTATGTATGTACACTACGACTCGACATGAGGATGAGGGAAATTGGAAATTAAAGGGAAGCGAGAAGATGAGAAACATGAATAAGCCAAGCCCGCTCCCGCTCCTCACCCCCTTTCTCTCTCTCTCTCTCTCTTTCACTCTCTCTCTCTCTGTCTCTCTCCATCGCCCTCCCCGGATTTCTCGGCCAGGGCTGGGTTTGTGGAGAAGGGAAAAAAAAAAGCTGAGACTGCGGAGAACAAGGCCGGTTGGGCACCTATTCGCACATGCCTGCCCAGCCCGGGAATTCAACCACGCACGTATTAAATCACATTTGCTGCAAGTCACAAACAACAAGCACGTTGCTTATGTCCTCCCGGGCCCGTGTTACCGGATCTCAATCAAGACTCGCCGTTTGCTGACGCCATTCTTTCGCCGCTGCCCATGCCGGATGCACACCCTCCGGGCAATCCATTCCCCCTTGGCTGCCTGCCGTACCAAGGATTTGAGCCGAGCGGTGAACAGTGATCGCTTGGGGAAGAAGGAAAAAACAAATTTGGGGTGAGAAAATACAGAGAGAGAGCGTAATGGCCTTGTTCGTCGCCTCGTACCAGACACACCCTCCCTGCCGCGACGAGAATGAAGCAGCCAACATTCCATCCCTCGTACCGCACGCCCCTCCCCTTTTATTAATTTCTTTGTCTTCCCGAAACTACCATTTCGCCGGGGAGAAAAAAGAAACCAACAAAAAAAAAACAAGTTGTATACTCGAGCAGTGCGGCTTCCCTCGCCGACTTTACTCGACGACCGGGTCGCCTGTTTCAACAAAGCCACGACATTCACGGATATTTTGGTTTCCTTGTTCATTTTCATGAAAAAGCTGGGTCAGATTTTCAATATCATGAAAAAGCAGGGCCAGATTCCCATGGATACGTACGAAAGAAGCCCGGTGAAGACTTACGGTTGATGTCGATTTCCGCCACATCCCACCCCCCTTTTCCCCCCCCCCCCGCCCCATCGGCGTCTTCACCCGTTCCTCCGCATCGGCCGACGGCGGCCAAACGCCGCGCCGTTCAACCAGTTCCTCATTCCCCAGACGGCTCGTCCCCTTCCGTCGCCGCTGAGACACGGGGTAAGAAAACCCCCCCCCGGCTCGCCCTGTCCACCGTTATTTCGCCTCATATTTTCCCCCCTCCGCGGGGGTGTAGACCCAAAATGCCGTGAGACTCCGTCACCTTCAGGTAAATTGTCGTCGTGCGCAGGGAGTGGGCAGGGAAAAAAAAAGAAAAAAAAGGAGTGGGTGCCGTGAGAAAAAGAGAGGGAGAGAGAAATTCCCCAATGACTCATGCCTTGGCCGTGCTGGCGGGCCTGATCTTTCGTCGGGCCGGCTGATACACGTCGTTGAAGTTCATGGCCACGCCGAGGAAGCGCATGTCAACGTCCGGCTGATACGCCAGATCGCCGAGCAGGATCTGGACCCGAGTACGGAACGAAGCGCCGAGATGCCGCAGCCGCTCCCGCAACGCCGGCAGCTCCGAAGCCACGCTGCCATCTCCGGCCCCGACGCCCGGCGAACCCAGCAGTACCTCGGCCTCCTGCCGGCGCGTAAAGTCGGACACGCTCCAGCTGTAGAGCCCGTCGACGGCGTCGCGGTAGTTTAGCATCAGACGCAGCATGTCGCTCAGCTGCGCCAGGTACGACGCCCGCTCGTCCTCGTCCGTCTGCTGCTGGTGAGCATGCTGTCGCCGCTTGGCGCCCAACAGGCCCTTGTGCGTGATGTCGTCGAGATATCGCTCGTGAGCGCGTATCACATCGTCGAGTGTGCAGTCGTCCCTGCGTACGCGTCGCTGCAACTCCCCCCACGACGACTCAATCACCTCGAACAGGATGTAGTACTGAAGCTGGCCGACAAAGTGAATCATCTCGGCCAGCGTTCCCCTCGTCAGCTTCCACGCCTGCTGCACCGTCGCGTCCCGGCTCTGCAGCACGCCTCGCGACCCCGTCATGCACTTGCGCCACGTCGTCATCAGCCCAAACTCGACGCGCTTGATCCTCCACAGGAAGTTGAACACCTTGAGATACTGCCGCTTGCCCCATTCCGTCACCACCACGTCCGCCGGCGCCTCCATCTTGTACTCGAGCGTGAAGCAGTCCCAGCCCATGTCGCCGTGGGATAGCTGCAGCATTCGCGCGTCCAGCCGCCGCAACACCTCGGCCGAGTCGTACTGCGCGTTGGAGCCCCGGATCGCGTGCTCTAGCTGCGCCGTCAGCGTGTGTCGGTACTGCGCTCCGGCTGGCCGGTCCAGGTTCGCCGCCAGCGACTCCATCAGCAGCGCGATAAAGTCCCCCTGGCCCAGCAGGATGTACTTCTTCAGCGCCTCGAGGTGGTCCAGCAGATGGAATTTGTCCGTCATGAGCTCCATCAGACGCTTCATAGTCGTCTTGTAGGCCTCGTCGATCCACGCCTCGAGTGTCGCCGTGTCGCCGTACCGTAGCTCTTTGGAGGCAGCCTTGGAGTAGCACTCCACCCAGTGGGAGTCGCCGCAGCTGTGCCGGATAAAGTTGAGCGACTTGCCGATGAGGAACACCTTTTGCGCAAAGTCTTGCGTCATCGTCGTTGGTATCAACCTCTCGTCGATCTCGTACTTGTCCTCCCACGCGTTGCCCGCTCCCTTCTTCTTGGTCGCCTCGTCGAGCGGCGCCTGCTCCTTGACGAAGAACTCGACGTAAGGATCGAGCAGCTCCCCGTCGTAGATCCAGTGCCGCAGCATGTTATAAAAGGGGCCCGTGAAGCTCCTCAGTAGCCTCTCGGCGAACGCGGCCACCACGGGATCCCCATTCGACGATGAGAAGCCGTGGATCAGAGACATCAGTTGCCCCCCCTTCTTATCCTCGGACGCCTCGGCCATGGTGCACATGAGCCGCAGGCCCATGGTAGCTTCTCGGGTCCAGACAACGCATCTCTTGAGCGTCACGCCGGCCTTGCCGATTCCTCCGCGGGGACTGCTCTCGTCCAGCTCCGTGAGCGCCCTTCGGATCTGCCCCTCGAGCGTGGCAATCAGAGTCAGATAGGAGCGAAGTTCACCACCCATGGCGGATCGCAGGCTTTGGCCGAGGAGGCCCTGGGGCGAGCTCTTGCAGAATGCATCCAGCCTGCGATACAGGAGCGCCGGCTCGGCTAACGTGTGAAGGAGGGAGAGGAGGGGTAGTGGTAGCGTCGGCGGGAGCTGCAGGCTATCATCGCTAGAAAAGGGCAGCAAGGTTGAAGATAGGCCTTGCAGAGTATAGGGAAGATGACGTAGCAGCACCGTCTCGGGCGGGTCCATGGCGGTGTAGTTGCTAGCCAGGAGAGTGGATTTCAATGACACGTCCCGCCGTGGCAGGCCCTCGGGTTGCTGTAGATCTTCGCCGCTCGGCCCGACCCTCCTCGGGGTAACGACCCTGAGGCCTTCCGGTTGGAATGCGTCCTTGAACTGCTCCTCCTCGAACCTGGAGACGAGAGTAGACACCCTTGGGCGTTCGCGACCGTGGCGCCTGGATGCGTCGCGCGAGACGGCATCGCGATAGTTGGGCGCAGATGGCTTGATCGGGCTGAGAGAGGGAGGCTCGCTGGGATCGGGCGAGTCTGCCAGCCGGTAGAGCAAAAAGAGAATTGCCCACTTGTGCTCGAGCACCGGCAGGGAGAGGAGGCGGGAATACAGGTTGGAGAATCTCAAAGCCTGGCTGGGATTGCCCGGGAGGAGCTTCCGCTTGATGAGGTCCGACGCATGGTTGACGTCGGAGGAGATGGCAGGGCTTGGAGGACTGTACGCGCCAGTAAGCGGGTGGTCGTCGAGGACTGGAGAGCGGCTTCACCTATCAATGATGGACCGAACAAGCCCAACGCAGGCGTCGTGGTGCTCCTTGGCCTCTGCCTCGTCCTGGCCAGGGATCCGAGGCACCAGGTGTGCGACGAGGCTGTCTATAGCGTTGGCTATGCGATCCGGGGCCATGGCTGCAGCATAGCCACGAGGGCACGAGACGAGACGGGGCGAGACAAAGAGAATCGCATAAAGGAATGGAGAGAAGCGTCGGTGATGAAGCGCCGACACAAGACGCGCGAGACGCGACCGGCAGAAGGTACCAGCAGACTGGCGCGGGCCAGCACGTGTGCGAAGGTACCGTGGGGGTCGTCAGGGCAGTATGAGCGGCTATAGGCGGCTATGGCGTCTAGCGCTTGCTGGCTCGGCAAAATCCTGGACGTCAACCCATCCCCATTTGAACTGGCCCTTGCTTGCTCCCTGCAAGACGCAACCCTCCATCGACCTCGCGGCTTCGCCGTGCCCGCGTCATCGACCCGAGCACACAGCTGCTATCGTATCGCTATCCAGACTCGTTTGATGCGGCCCATGAGCCGCGCTGCGCACCGTCTGCTTTCCGACCCCAGCACGCGACGCAACTTTCCCCCCTCTTCGTCGCCATGCCGGACATCGATCCAGCGGCCTTGAGCCGCCCCGTCGTCACGCTCTCGACGCCCGTTCTCGCTAGCAAAACTCTCTCCATCAACGCCTCGGGTACGGCCAAGATGACCAAGGCCAGCCAAATTATACCCGCCCGCATCGACCTCGAGCCCGTCTACAGCCCCCTCAAGGCAGCCATCGGCGGCGAGCAATGGCTGATGTACAAGGAGGCAACAGCCGAGTTTCTCACCGGTATGCACCGCGCATGCCTCTCCCCACTCTCCTCCCCCCTCCCCCGAAAGCCTTGACTGACGGTTCTCTGCGCCAGGTCGTCTAAGCCAGGCCGAATACTCGGACCGCATCGATCCGCTTCTCGGCGGCGACAACGGCGACAAGGACCATCTCCATAATCTGCTAGTCGCTGCCATACTGGGAAATGTGACGCGGGAGATGCCTGACCAAGGCATCGCGCCATGGGTCAGTGCTAATGACAAGCCCGTGGCACCTGTGGCAAGCAAACCTGTCACTGGTGACGCGGCAGAGCGCAGGCTCAAGGGTGACGTGATGCAACTTCCGGCCAGGGATCGCAGGCGAATCAAGGATCTGACGCAGATTGACGTAGGCCAACCCCCCCCTATCCATTTCACTAAGCTGGAGGACGCGCAAGCTTCGCGACGATGCTGACTGATTGCCAGTTCGACCCCCATGAGGCGCTGTCAAACACATTGCTGGAGTTGCACCGCAAGCCAACGAGCGTCCCGGAGCCGCCGTCCAGCGCCGTCGGCAGCATCAACAAGATGAGTGCGTCCGGGACACACCCCCTTCCCCCCCCCCTTACGGGATGTCACTGACGGCGCAGGACAGACTTTGACTTAGAGATACGCAAGCGGTTTGGCCAACCCCTGGCTGTCGAGTCGGGAGAGTTCCCTGACGTCGGGCTCATCACAGGCCGGATGCTACCCATGTGCTACGAGGCCGGACTGGCGGGCGGTCATGCAGGCGACGCGCCGCACCTCATGAGCGTCGCTACCGATACGTTCATCAAGGAGATCCTGACGCAGATGTTCAGCCGCACGCGCAGCAACGGGCCGGGCGACTCCGGCAGCGCGGGGCTGGGCATTGGTACGACCTGGATACAGACGCGCAAGTACCAGCGGCAACTGCGGCTTGAGGAAGAGGCAGCGCAGCGGGGCGAGGCGACGCGAGATAAAAACGGGCTGCTTCCCGTCGAGGCCAAGGCGGCCGCCGAGCGCGAACAGCTGGGCATGGCCGACATGCGACTCTCGCTCGAGATGGCCGACTCGGGCATGGCGCTGTTTCCCGCCCTCATGGCGCAGGTCAAGTTTGGGTACCGCGACGGTGAGCTGGAGAACTGGAACGACTACACATACATTGGCGGCAAGCGGCCCGAGCCCGAGGAGGTAGGCGGCCACGCAAGCCCGGAGCAACAAAGTGAGTTCAACGGACACGCTGAACCCATGGACATTGACGGCGGCGACACGTGGTGGGACGGGGCGGAGAGCCAAGATTTGGACATGCTCGACAGCATTCTGGACTCGTGCCTGGCTGTGGGGTTCTAGGAGGACGAAAAACAGGACGCTGGCGCGGTGGGCGAGTCCTTGGATACTGAACAGCCGGCGTGTGATTCCGGGGACGACAAACCCACGGCGCGGATGATGGCTGCAACGTGCTCTACCGATAACGGGTCAGGGGAGGGCTCCTCGGTCACGTTACGTGAAATTGAGGGACATGCGTCGACCGTTGGCGAGAACGAAGGCGGATTGCGCAACTCATAACGAGCTGTTGGCCCCGGCGGAAAGGGGTGGGAGTCGAGGGAGGATGGCGTTACATCTTTTTGCCCTCTTACTTGGTACGTTAGGGGTGCCAGGCGTCTTTTGGACGTGTTTTGTTTTTGACACTGCGTAAGAAGAAGGCTTCAAGGGCTTGAAGCTGGAGATGGATACCCATGGCTGGAAAAGCAAGCGAGGGAGCGTTATACTCTATACAGGATACCTGGCGCTGCTAGCCCCGCTTGTAGCACCGCTTATAGCACCGCTTCTAGCACCAATGTACGAGTACGAGTACAAACATGTCTATTGCGTGGAGCCCGATGAGGCTATAGATGTTTGTTTGGTGGACGGATCAGCAAGCCTACTAGTACTATCTGTACTACCTACCTACATACCTAGGTAGGTAGGCTGTGCTATTGCGGTGGTACTTGCCTAGGTAGGTAGTAATGGAGGCAGGATGATGACGAGGCTTGTATCCGGGTGGGTGTTTTGGTACTGAGGTAGGGCGAGGTGCTAGCGCTAGGTACTGCTCAATAGTGCGACAGGTATCTCTTGGTTGGACTGCTGAGACGCGGTGGTGAGGCGCTGTGTCGCTCATTAGCCATGAGATGGAGACGCCGCCGAGGAAGACAGAGGACACAGAAATGAACAAACTGAACATGAAAAAAAGAAAAAAAAAAACAAGACGCCACAAGTCCACGTCAGCCCTGGACCGACCGGCCCTTGGGCGGAACCACGGCTGCTCTCGGTACTAGATGCTGGGACGTGCCTTGCTAGCAGCAGGTACCGGACCCGATACATGCTGGCTCGCTGCACCGAAGCCTCCGCCGAAGACTTCTCTCGTTCGCGCCTGCTGTCATGGTGCGGGGCGGAGACTGATCCGTGCGCTGTTCTAGAAAGCTTCCGTCCTTGTGCTCTCACGCGCCCCCCCCCCCCCTCCTCCCCACCCCCTCTTCCCCCCTCTTCACACACACACACATACACACACACACACTCTCTCTCTCTCACTCAGCTTTCTCTCCGAGGCGGTGGTTGCTTGCTTGCTTGCTCGCTGGGTACCTACCTAACTCCTCCCTCTCGTCAATTCTCCTCCTCCCCTCTCCCCCCCCCTTCTTCGGATCACATCCAGCGCCGACAATTTTTGCGGCGTCTCTTCCTTTCTTTTCTTTTCTCCCCTTTTCCTCAGTCGTCATCTCTCCCCACCCCTCCCCCCCCCCTTTTTTTTTCTCTCTTCAGCCACGGCGGAGCCACAAACGGCTTCACCGGCCTTGAAAGCCGCCACCGTCTCTCCTTCACTCCCCCCCGTGCCGTCTCCCCCCGCTCTCCCCTGCATTCATCTTCTCAACCCCCTGTCCCCGGGACAGGCTCGTCAGGCTTGCTCCGCCGACTCGTCTCTTTTTTCTTTCTTTCTCGGAAGCTGCTACCGTCCCGCTCAGAGAGGGCCGGCCAGGGCCCTGTGACATAACTTAACCTCTTCCTTCTCCTCCTCCCCACCTTTCATCCCCGAATCGCCCCAAAACTCTACTCTGCCTTCGCCTGTGCGGAGCTGCCAAGAAGAGCTCCATTTGCAGGTTGGTTCGGTCCGCCTCAACCTTTACCTTTCCCGGCACCCAACGCCCGACAGCTTTACAGTCGGCCGGTCCATCCCGAGCCGTCTAGGTAGTTTGTTCATCTCCACTTCAGGTATGTCCCATTACATCGCCCTCACTCGTCCTTCTTTGTTGTTGTTGCCACCTGCTCCCTACTGACCGCGGCAAGTCTTCGATTCGTTAGGGACCGTCTTCACGACAGTCGCTTCATCATGTCCGGCCTATTCTCCTCCATCTTTGGCGCCAGCTTGAACCCCTTCGGCGGCGGCGAGCAGGCCCAACCCGAGGCCGGCGGCATGGATCGCGTAATGGAGGAGGAAGAGGGCGACGCGCAGGACCCCGACATCACCATCCGTCCCGACTCCCCCGTATCTCCCGCTCCTCTGCCCCCCGACCCAGCGGCGACGGAGGCGGCCGCTCCGTCCCCCCCGTTTGGTGCCGATGGCGCGGCCGACAACAAGCCACCGACGGCTCGCAAACCCCCGAGCACCGACAGTTACCCTGCCCACTACAACTTCAACCGCCGCACCTCGGTGTCGGCCGAGTCGCTCAAGCCCAACGCCGACAGCTACGACAACTGGACTCCGCCCAAGCACGACAAGACGCCCGAACAGCTCGACCGCCTGCAACGAGCCATCGGCAGCAACTTTCTCTTCAAGCATCTGGAAGACGAGCAGAGCGGGCAGATCCTTGGTGCCATGGTGGAGAAGCCGGTGCCGGCCAAGGGCATCAAGGTGAGGAAGGGCCTCTACCGTAGACAAGGTCCGCCCACAGGCTGACGCGCCGACAGGTCATCAACCAAGGGGATGCCGGCGACTTCTTCTACATTGTCGAGAGGGGATCCTTCGACGTCTATGTCAACCCGGCTGGGGCTATTCAGCCCGGCCCCGACGGCATGGGCGCCAAGGTGGGCAATATCCAGGCCGGCGGCTCCTTTGGCGAGCTGGCCCTCATGTACAACGCGCCCCGCGCGGCCACGGTCATCTCGATGGAGCCGACCTGCACCCTGTGGGCGCTGGACCGCACCACGTTCCGCCGCATCTTGATGGAATCGACGTTTGCCAGGAGGCGGATGTACGAGAGCTTCCTCGAGGAGGTGCCGCTACTTTCGACGTTGACCCCCTACGAGCGGTCCAAGATTGCCGACGCGCTCGAGACGCAAAAGTTTGCGCCCGGCGAGGTCATCATCAGGGAAGGCGACCCCGGACACGCCTTTTACCTGCTCGAGAGCGGCGAGGCGACCGCCTACAAGGGCGACCCGACCAACCAGGTGCGCCAGTACAAGAAGGGCGACTTCTTTGGCGAGCTGGCCCTGCTCAATGACGCTCCGCGGGCCGCTAGTGTCGCCGCCTCGACCGATGTCAAGGTGGCTACGCTGGGAAAGAGCGCCTTCCAGAGGCTTTTGGGTCCCGTTGAGGGCATTCTGCGGCGTACCAAGTACGAGGACGTGGAGACGGGCGTCGAGGGCGTCGACCCACTCTCCAAGGAATGAGCGGCGGGTTGGCTGATGAAGGGGGGAAGGAAGGGAAGGGGAAGGGGGGCTGGTTGAGGGAGGAGGGAAGACGAGATATGGGCGTCGGGATCTGGACGCGGGCCACGGAGAGGGCGCGGCCGCTACGCTGTTGGACTGCTCAGGCGGTGTGTGTGCGTGTGTGGGTGCGCGTTGTGTGTTTGTGCGTGTGTGTGTGGCGCGCGGGGGTAGTGGGAAGCAGCCTTTGTTCCTGGAGAGGGGAGACGGTGGTCTTCTCCTATCACCACCTTCGCTTCCTAAGAGAGATTTGATACTCAACAGAGCATTCGACTACTTCATGGTCGTACATGGGATTGTGGATGAGGTTGCGTTGTGAAACATGTTTTTTTGATGGGAAGACGGATAGTTGGCAAGGCGGTAGGCCATCTTATACGCTGCTAGGCTGTCCTGTGCTCCCTCGTGACGACGGCGAGTCCTGGTTGGCGCGCTAGTGGAGGGGCTGCTGCGTGTAGGCTGTCGTGACACGAGACTGCGAGCTGAGCTCACAGCCTTCCGTCTCGGGTGGTGGTCGTCTGTCGAGGCGCGCCCCGGGTCTGCGCATATAGTATGGTGACGGGAATCGTTGACGGAGCTGGACCCAGTTCGGGGGTCAAGGGGGGATGACAAGGTGGCCGAGTTCAGGTGGGCGTGTCCGAGTGTTGAGCGACGAGGGCGCGACGCTGACGACGAATCTGAGCCTCTAAGCGACAAACGTCGAGTTCCGTCTCGAGCACCTGAGCCAGCGTCCTCTTCCACTCGGCCTCCAAGGCGTCCAACTCTGGCTTGGCGTCCATCTGAAGAGCCTGCCTGCGGGCATTGACGACATCGATATCAGCCGCGACGGCAGCTCTCTGGGAATCGAGTCTCTGCCGCAACGAATCCAGATGATAATTATGCAACAGCCAAGCATTGGGCCCATACGAATCCAACAAATCGAGATTCCTCGCCCGCGCAGCAAGATAGGCAGCCGAGACGTAAGCAGCCTCCAGCGCGGGACGGACCGCATCCGACGCCGGCGGCTCCTGCGCTTCGTACCGTGACAGCGGGAGCGGAACCGAAGACTGCTTGGAGGCGATCCGCTCTACCTCGGCCGTCAGCGCCTTGGTCAACTTGACCCTGTAGGCTGGTGGGAATAAAGCCGGAGCCGGTTGGGTTTTTTCCTCTGCTGCCAAGAGCGCCTGGGCCGACGCCCGAGCCGAAGGGGACGGTTCCGTCTCGATGTCTGGCTACCATTTCCCGTCAGCTTTCCGCCTCGAGCTCATGACGACCGACGGCGAGACGGGGCCGCCCGCGGAAAATAGAAGACGCACAGGGGAGGGAATCCTGCATGGCGGGAGGCGCCTCCATGGCGATGGGGATGTGTAGCGAATTTTTTTTTTTTTTTTTTGAATCCGCCTCGGCTCTGGAACTGGCTTCACGCCTCTGGGCTGAACAGAGGTTGAAGATTTTTGATTTTTTTGGCTGGCTGGCTGGCTGGCTGAAGAGATGGAAGCGGCCTTTTCGTCCTGGTCAGGGGCTGGTGAGAAAAACGCGTAATTCGTATCTGATAGGATGATCCGAGGTAAAAATGGCTAGAGTGAGAAATGCTCGCGAGATAAAAATAACAGACGTTTCTAGACGCTGGGTCCGCCCGAGCCACGTGCGTGCCTAGGTAGGTAGGTAGCCCAGCAAAGCGCCAACCAAGCAGAAAAATCCTCCGCAAAATCGGCACAGTGCGAGCTTTCGCATCTCGGGGGCGGTCCATAGCCTTGCCGCGCACGGACCACTTTCAATTCAGCCTCGTCCTGACGCCCTCACCTCTCCCTCCCAAGGCGTCACAACTTCCCCTCGCCTCGCCCCGTCGCTCACGGCGAGCACTTGCCCTACCTCTGTAGCGGTAGCCAGAAGAACCGTACGGCCATCGCCTAGTCCATGTATACACCCCCATCTTCTCGTCACTCCCAGCCGGCTGCATCTAAGATGCGCGCCTGTACGTCCGCCTCTCGTATTCCATAAGCGCCTCGCTACTTTCCCCCACAAGATCGTATCTTTCAACTCCTTTGCCCCCTCTCTGTCTACCGCCAACGACCGGCCCGGTCTAACCGTCGCCGCCTCGCATCGCCTGATTCGCCATCGCATTGCTGGTCCAAACAGCCCTGCCTCCATGCTTCAGACACGTCGACGTCGTGCAACGACGCCAAAGCAAACCGTCGGTCCCGCCTCCAATCGATCACCACCACCGCTGAGCGGGGTACTCGTCTGTGACGTGTTGACTGACGGCAAACGAGCTCTCAACCGCCTGCAAGGCTTGTCACGTATGCATTGGATGAGCACCGGCATTCAGTCGGCACCCTTCTCGATATGCACCAGCCACAAACCCAGTTCCATATTGGAGCCGTAGCTGCCTTCGCAGCATAATAGTACAATAGTACATGTACCGCACCTCAGATGTAGAGGCCTCGGAGCCCAGCAAATGTGGCGCATCCACCTCTCGTCATAATCATGCCCAAGAACCTGAGTCAATCAAAATCCGGCTTGGATACACCCTACCGGGACCAGCAGCAAGCACTTGCGCTCCTTCACCACCCATTCAACACCGCAGCGTCCATATAAAGCAAGATTTTTTTTTTAAATAAACAAGTTATTTCGAGTGGCGGACAACCAAGGACCGTGTCGTTCAGGAGTCGGGTGGAGGTGCAACATGCTACCATTCAAGAGGACGAACCGCCGCTCTCGGATGAATCCGTCTTGGAAAGCTCGTCGCCCGTCTCGTCAGCCGGGCCGTGAATCGATTCCTCAAAAACGGGCTCAGGCTCGTTGACCTCAAACTTGGTCTTGAAGTCTCCTATGTGGGAGACGCTGCTACTGTTGGAGCGGCGGCGTGAATTGGTGAAACGGAAATCCTCATCCATGACTTCCTCGCCGACATTACCCCTGTGGCTGAGTGTAAGAGTCCAGCCCGTCGGCTGCGAGAGGAAAAGAAACATACCAATTGCCCTTACCGCCGCCGTCCTTCTTTACCTTCTTGGGATCCGTGTCGAGATGCCCCGTCCTGGCGAAGAAGCGGGGGAGATGTTCCGACTGAGCGGCGGTGCCGTCAGCCAGGCCCTTGTGGTCGCGGTCATTGGCCTTGTGGGAGCGAGTCACTGGCAGAGCATTAGCTATAACGGCGAAGACGGATGCAATGCACGGCGGTAGCCCTGTGGGTATCACGGCGTGCTTGGTGGAAACTTACTTTTTTTCCGACGCCGGACGGTCAAGTTGATGTCAAGGAAGAGCGGGGTTCGGGGATTGACAAGTTGAGAGTGCGGTGATGATTATGGAAATAATAGTAATGGGATGTAGCTTCGTCGGAAGAGGTGAAGAGGGGAATAGAAGACGTAGCCTGGAGCGGAGGTGGGTAGATGTTGGTGACGTATGAGGTAGAGAGGTGGAAGATGAGAGAGCTGGGGGGATGTCAAAGAGAAGTGGATGAGATGAGGTGAGCAGAGAGAGAGGATGGAAGGATGAATGGAGAATCTTGGGTCCGACCGTGGATGCAAGAGGTCGAGATGAAAGGCAATGGACAGCGGTAGTTGACAAAGTGAGGGGGTGATGGAGCAGGAATAGGAGGAGGCGAGGAGCTGTTATAATCAGACGTCAGACCAGAGGGGTGCAAGTAGGAAGAGGAGAGGAAGGGGGGGGGGG
>LAZP02000131.1:4593-21036 GCA_001272575.2 Ophiocordyceps unilateralis | reverse complement strand
GGGGGGGGGGGGGGGTGAAAGGCGGGGGCCCAATCAGTGCCCGGGAGAAGGTGGACTGACGAGCGAAACAGGCGGTATCTCTCCGGAGGGTGCATCAATTGATGGCATGACATGCGTCTGGGGAGTCCGTCCCGGCACTGTGCAGACACCGCATCCAGACAGCAACAGCGGCAGATCGGGGGGGGGGGGGGACGGCCGGACGCATAGACGCGCACTGTACCCGCTCTCCGCGGCCGGCAATCGGGAGACGGGACCCTGTCGCGTGACCTGATCGTGTGAGAGGGGCCACGGTGCGAATGAGTCAGACCTGGGGCCGGGACCGGGCACAGTAAGGCACGGGCAAACGCCGGGGCTTTCATACAGTACGAATTGAGTTGGGTGCACGGAAAGGTGCTTAGGTAGAAGCTGCGCCGCGGCAAACAGGGGGGGGGGAGAAAGGGGGTCGCTCATCCGCTAGCATGTTGCGCGTTAAGTCCAAAAAAAGAAAAAAAAAAATTAAAGAAAACAAAATCAGAAAGCTGTCTTCTTCGCTCCATCAACTCCCCTTGTGTGTGTGCCTCGACATAGGTAAGGTAGGTAGGTACTAGTAGGCAGATAAGGTATGTAAAGGGTTGCACACAGCGTCCCATTGGGCCTCGTCTCGTCTTGAACGGGCCCCCCGTCTGTTAACCAATCGGCACGAGCGAGCAACTCCCTTCCAACGGATCGTGACGTCGGCGTTTCATCGCCCGTCACCTGCGCCCGTGCTGCTTCCTCTACTACTACAGAGGTACGCAGTCCGTACCTTGTCCGCTGCTCCCGAGATCGGCCTCGTAAAGGCAACGGACGGACCTTCTGCTACCTCTACCTACCTACCAAACCGACATGAATTACACTTCTAGCAGCATGCCAGTGCGGTACCGGCCCGTCAAGCGCAGGGTCCGGAGCCGCTAGTCGTCGTTCCAAGTTTCGCTCTGGACCCCGAATCCTACCCTCGATATCACCTCCGAATCACCCTATCTTCCAGCCCCCCTTACCCTTCATCCCCTGACCAACATGGCCGACTCACACACCGTCGAGCAGAATCAGGTCCGTGACCGGACGTCCTCGGGAGTCACGTCAATGTCCGATATATCGTCATGGACCTCGTATTTGGTAGTTATACTCGCCAGCCTCACTATGCCCGGCGTCTCAACCGCGGCCCAGGTGTAAAACTATGTAAACTCCTCGAGCAGTCACCCTTTGACTCACAACTCCCCGTAATGCGCTCACATACCACGAGACCAAATCTCATGCTCGGCCTCTTCCCATTCCCTCCCGTTTCACGGCGCCGCCTCACCTCGTGCCCATCTTGGAAAACTCGTTCTGATACCGCAGCTTGAACCCGTTGCATAGCGCCCGCATGTCAGGGTATTGGTATCCCTTGAGCTCGTACCCCTGCGGAATCGACCGCACCGGTAGCCCTATCACCTTCGCCGTCCGGCTCGCCTTAAAGCAAAGCCAGAAATATCCCGGGTGCTTCGTGTCCAGGCAGAAGGCGTACGTCGACCGGTTGGGGTTGGCGTCGATGTACGTCGTCAGCCATTTCTCTGTCGTCCGCGTTAGCCCCCTCGTCATGACGGGAAAGATGATGGAGAAGGAGATGAACAAGACTCACCCGTTTCGGGCTTTGATCGGTTCTGGAACTTGTCGTGGCGCATCATCTCCTCCACCTTCCTCGCCATGGCCTTGACGTGATCCACAATCAACTCGTCCAAGTCGCTGTACGTGTACTTGCCCCCGACCCGTAGCAGCTTGCCCACCGAGAACTCGTTCTCCTTGAGCATCTCCAGCACGTCAATGTGCTGGTAGACATTGTCCGCCACCTTCCACGTCACCGCCAGGTGGTCGTTGCCCTTGGACGACGGCCGCACAATCACCTCGCCCGCCGGCTGCGACCCCAGGTACTCCTCGGCCTGGACCGAGTTGAACGGCTTGAAGTTGGGGTGCTTCACCACCCTCTGCGTCCGTCCCGTCGTCTTGTCCTTTTCCCGGAGGTCCTCCCTGTCCTGCTCCTCGAGCGCGTAGTCCCACCCGTCCCGTCCGTGGTTCGTCGGCCGCTTGTATGGGACCCGGAGCGACTCCTCCCGCATCGACAGCTTGGCCATCAGGTCCTTGTAGCTCATCTCGAGGATCTTGGCCTGCGCCGTTTGCCCCGTGCTCAGCACCTCCTTGACCGACCCCCGGTTCGTCACCTCGTGCGCATCGACCCGACCCTCGATGCCGCAGTCGAGCTTGACAATGGCGAAGTCGTCGCGCACAACCCGCACGTTGACGGGCACAATCATGCCGTCGCAGAGCGACGTCTTGGTCTCGCCCGTGAAGATGGTAAACACGTCCGACGCGCTCGGCGGCGAGAAGCTCCGCCGCAGTTCCTCGTAGGGCGCCTGTAGCTCGGCGCTGATGGCCTCGAGCGTCGCCCGTTTCCGCTGGTTAAAGTTCTTGAGCAGCTGGTCCGCGTACTCGTCCAGCACCAGCTCGTTGACCCGCTCCTGCTCGTCCTGCTTGAATAGCTTCCGTACGATGGCTCCGGGACCATTTTCGTCCGTCTCGGCCTTGACGTCCTCCTCGTCCAACTCCAGCGCGTCGGCCGCCATCTTGCGCCCGAGTTCGTAGTCCTCCGGATGCACGCGCGTGTTGTCCAGTGGGTCCGACGATGGGTTCGTCGCGTCGTAGTCTATGTACAGGAAGCTGGCGCAGTTGTTCCACACCCTAGGGCCAACCACGGGCAGCTTGCCGCTATCAGGATCGCCCACGAGCTCGTCCCTCGTGTTGACAGAACCGCCGTTGGCGTTGATGGCCTTGATCACGCTCGTCGCCTTGCGTGGACCCAGCCCGGCCACGTACGGTAGCAGGTTGGCCGTGTACGTATCTGTCATGGCGTCGTTGATGTTGACTCCGACCATGTTGACCGTGTCCACCATGGCCGACTCCAGATACTTCATCAGCCTGTCCTGTGGCAGCAGGTGCTGGCACGGGTGGAACGACAGCGAGCCGACGTCCTTGCCCAGAGCCGCGTACTCCTTGAGCGGATTCTGCATGTAGCGGGCCAGCGCGATGCAGTACCGAGTGACGGGGTTGAGCGACGGGTGTTCCGCCACGGCGCGCGGGCTGTCCTTGTACAGCCTGGCCACCTCGTCGTCCACCACCACCACCTCCAGCGGCTCGGCGCGATAATCGTTGGTCTCGGGGTCGTCGAACTCGGGGCCCATGAGCCCCTTTTCGCTCACCAGGTTCTCCAGGTCGCGGACCAGCCTGTTCGTGTCGGCGCACCAGCCGCTCACGCCGATGACGTCGGGCCGCCTGCGCTGCACGAGCTCGACAAACTCGTCGCGCTGCGACTCGTCCCTCGCGAGATTGCTAAATTTGCCCTGCTCCAGCACCCGGCCGTCTTCTTCAACCCAGGCCCAGCAGATGGGGTCTCGCATGGGGTCCCCCATGCCATTGGAAAGCGTCAAGACGCGGGGCGTCGTGCCCAGGATCATACCCTTTGGCTTGTACGGGGCCTGGTCGAGCTTCCTGTAAAACTCCTGCCGGCACGTCTTGAGTACCTCGTCCTGGCAAAACGTCCGGGCCACCTCCTTGACGTTCTTGGCGATGAGTTTTTCCAGCTTCGGAAAGGCGAGGTCGAGAATTTTCTTGCGCTCGTGGTTCCACTGCTCTGCTCGGTCGCTGAAGTTCTCTGATTCGAACTCCTGGTACAGCTGTCGCCTGAATTCACACTGAGGCGGCATGTCGACCTTGACCTCAATCAAACCCTCCTCCTCAGCCCGCATCATCTTCAGAAACAGCTCAGGCTGATGGATGAAATCGGCAAACACCTGATTTTGCAGATACTTGATGTCGTAGTAGGGGTGCAAGTCGTCGATTTTGCGCAGCCCCTTATCCGTCCGCCGACAGCTAATCTCCGCCGCGTGGTAGTAGGAATTACGGAAGTGTTTCCGCAGCCGAGGGCTCACGAACAGCTCCTCGGCAAACAGCTGGCGAGCGGCGTTGATAACCTGGTCTCCGGTATTGAAGTTATCGTCGATGAGGCTGTCGGCGAGGTCCAAGGGATACTGATCGTCGTCGTCGGGTGCTATCTTTTTGCCTTGGCGGAGTGTGTTCTTGGCCAGCTGATCGGCCGAGATGCCGTACGCTTCGACGAAGCGTATAGCTTTGCCGTTGCGGACGCGGTCGAGCAGGGACGTCTTGGACCCGGGCCGCTTCGTCTGCGAGACGTTGCCGGACATGGCCGCCAAATCTTTCAGCTTGAGACCATACTGGAAATGCAGATAGTCTTGCAAGTCCTGCAGTTGCTCCATTTGCACCGCTTCAGGAAGTATCTCGGCAACCACGTGGTCAACGACGTCAAGCGTCCTGAGGCTCTCGAGCATTTTCTCAATAGAATTTCTCTTTTCGACGAACGAGCGAAACCGGATATCCAGCTCGAGAATCCCCCACAGATCGTCCTGGTTTAGGAGCTTGTCAGACTGAATGGTGTAGTCCGGGCCGTCTGGATCGTCCCGTGTCGACCTCCGAATTTTTTTCGAGTGGAGGAGGTAGTCCTTGCGGTGCTGAAAGACGTACGGCACCTCGACCTCGTCGACGATGAAGAACTCGAGCACCTTGCCGACGGCTTTGCCGAACGGGACCTGGAGCTCCGGCGTTAAATTCTTCTTTGGCAAGATGAGGTCGGTGATCCATTTGCTCTCCTCACGAAACTGCTCAGCCGTGAGCTGAAGGTTCTTGAAGGGCTTCCGGTCCAACTGGAATCGCTCCGGCTCGTCGGTGAACCTGATCTCGTTGTCCTCGTCCGTGAGGAGCTTCTCCTTGAGCTGGGAGGGTTCGAAAACGTCCTTGAGCTCAATGGCCTGCTCCTCCCTTTCGCGGTCATCCTCTTCGTCCTCCAGCTGTAGAGCCCAATCGTAGTCCTCGCCGTTGCCGAAGATGGCCTCCATGTCATCGAGGGCATCTTTGTCAAGGCCGCTCGTGTCGACAACGGCCCCGACACCCCGATCCCTGGGACGAGCGACTTCGGCATCCTCAAGCTGCCGCAACCGCTCATCGTCGTCTTCGGGAAAGTCTTCCTCGATGAAGTCGTCGAATTCGTCCGCTTGGGCGCGGAAGTTGGACCTGCCGTATGGCCGTTGATCTCCCGCATCCTCGTCCTCGTCAGAAAATATTTCCTCTAGTCCTCGCCGCTCGTTTGCGGATTCGTCTTCGTCACGATGGCCTCGCTTGAGGCGCTTGAACTTGGACTGCACGGAGGACACGTCAGCATTGCTAACATGGCATCACTGGTCGGAAAAAACTTGCCTGAGGCTGAGACTTGGGGCGCGAACCAAACTGCTCGCCGATGAGTTCCAAGTCTTCTTCGTCGAGGCGCTCCTCTTCTTCACGGTCTCTGTGCTCTCGTTTCCTCTTGACTATGGGTCGTTCCTCAGTCTCGGACTCGTCTTTCTCCTCCTCCTCCTCCTCCTCGTCTTCGTCAACGATAAAGCCCTCGCGTACCTGAGCGGGCCAAAGTGTCAGCCACTAGCAGTGAAAAAAAGAACGCTGATAGTCTCTCACCTTGCGCGCTTCTTCCTCATCGTCGTCATCTTCTTCCTCCTCGCTAGAGTCTTCAAAACGAGGGCCTTTAGTTCGTCGGCGTTCCTGACCGGTTTCTTCATCAAAAGAATCGTCATCCTCATCGTCGAGCTCGGCCTCGGCCGAGATTAGGTCGCGCATAGAGCTGCTCATGTTGACGGTCAGCCGCTACTGCAATGGGGACGCGTCGCAAAGACGAAGCTGATGCAACCAGACAAAGGCTCGTTGATCTCGCGGCGCTGTAAAACTGTCGAGAGAAGAAAACTAGAAAGGCGCCAAGGCAAGGCGAGCTCTGCCGGCGCTGAGGGCGAGGCGTGGGAGGTTGAGTCGCGACCACCGATGAGTTTTCGGTCGTCCAACACAGCAAGCTCGAACGGCGCGTTGATGTTACGTAACGCACGTCTGGCCCACTTGAAGCATTACCGGAGATTCACCGTGTAAATTTCTATATAATTACTGTGCAAACGCCGGACCTTTTCGATTTGAAGGCAAATCGAATCGCATCCACAAGGTGAGTAGGATTTGCGCTGCAATCATAGCCACAGTCATGGCCCTCGGGCAGTTGCTTGAGAGTTTTGCTTAACTGCTTGACGTCGTCATCAAGTCTGACCGGATTCGGAGCAAGAATCGTCGGCCCGAACCTTCGTTGTGGCGATGGCATCGACATTCGGCAACCAGCTTGTTTCTCGTGGGCCAACAGACGGAATAGAGAAGCTGTGGTCGCGGAACAGCTGCTACCAAGCTCACTGCTTTTTAAACTTGCAGCGTTGATTCAGATTTAGCTCGCGACACATGTATATTATCTGTTTGTCACGCACCTCATTACATATCGTCGCTGACTCTCGATAGGTTGATACGGCGACCTTTTCCGATCAGTGTCTCGCTGACACCCGCATCGCGATGATTTGTCTAGCCTCGTGGAGAGACAGAACATAGTATTCCCTCAATGCCCGCTCCAGAGCCGGTCCTGCTGCCTGAACGGCCTACCTGAGGGCATCATCGCGCGGGAAGAGGACATCTCGCTTGCCGAGCAAGGGACCTTCTGCGACGGCCCCGGTGCCCGGAGCTGCCGCGGCGCCCGCACCCAGAACGGTCGTAGGAGGACTGGGAGCGGCGTTCAGCAGGAATTGCGTCGCCGTCCCCTCTCATCTATCTCGGCAACGACGGCTGCCATTTCCGTCGTGGACACGGCAACGGCCTCATCTGCTCCGAGAATGGCGAGGCTTTCGGCATTGGCTCCGGCCCCGACGCCGGCTCCGGCGCCGGCGCCGCCGATAGCCAGGCCTGTTGCAAAAGCTGCGCCGGCCAGAAAACTAATGCCTACCGCGACGCCTTCATACATTCTGCTCAGCCAGGATCCGCCCCGGGAGTCATCTGCGAGCTTAATGGCGCTCTTTTTCGCTTTGTTCTGCGCCCCCTTCTGGGCCTTGGCTATAGCGTCTTCGACCAGTTTTTCCACCTTGACGCTCTCGTGCCAG
This sequence comes from Ophiocordyceps unilateralis, assembly GCA_001272575.2. Classification (NCBI taxonomy): domain Eukaryota; kingdom Fungi; phylum Ascomycota; class Sordariomycetes; order Hypocreales; family Ophiocordycipitaceae; genus Ophiocordyceps; species Ophiocordyceps unilateralis. The sequence goes on along the minus strand of LAZP02000131.1, from coordinate 13,969 downwards.
ATTTCCTCCACAGCCTCTTTGATGAGGTTGTATTCCCCCTTGACGATCCGTTCCCCCCCAACCCATCGCTTGCCCGGATTTCTCGCGGGACGGCATCTCGAATCTTGTCCGTTACCGCCTGCGCCTTACTGAGCTAGAGCGATACTCTCGCCATCTTCTCGGCTGCTTGTTCTTCCACTTCTCGTATCATGAGAGCCTGGGCTTCCGCCTTGCTGATCATCTGCGGATTCTTGACCGGATCCAGCTTTTCGGCTTGTCTTCTTTATTTTTGAGTGATTTTGGTGTCTACCGTTTTCGTGGCTCTTGTCGCATCGATCCTGCCTTGACTTATTTTGCTGAATTGGTTTTTGTAAAGCTGATAATCAACAATAAAGTGCTCTTGGCTCAGCTTGGCAACCTGTTTCGCCACTCGCACCGCCCCCTGGGTCTTGCCCATGGCAGTCTTGGCTTCATCAAGTCGAAGAACCTTGGGCTCCTGCTCCTGGTTAATCACAGCCAAGAATGCTTCGATTTCCTCGGCGAACTGGGAGACTGTTCCCGCGGCTCTTCGGCTTGCAGAATCGCCTCCCGATTCGTAGCATTTTCGTCCGCAGATTTTGGGTCCTGAAAAAGCGGGAAGGCGTCTTGCCAGCCCATGATACCACCGACGCCTGGCCTGGGCATAAATTTCATGACACAGTCTGCCGCTGCTTTGTCAGAGTCTGGGTCTTCGCGTCCGATATCGAACTGTGGCTGCGCTCCTTGTGCGCAGTAGGAATCAAAGAAATGGGTCATAGTCCGGATTTAGGATGAAGTCCTGTTCCGGATCGGCAATCTACTTTCGAGGTGCTTTTAAGGTGATACCGGCCGGAATGACAGTCCATCCGAGCACCTGTTTCCACAGTATGCCTTCCACCGCAACATACAGCGTCCGTCTTTGATAGTGTATGGGCAATATCTTCCACGCTGCCGGCGGCATCGAGTATGTGCGGCGTTGCACTGATGCGTCAACAGTACGCATCATGAAGTGCGGTTTGCTTGCGTGCGAAGGGAAGTGACACTTTGGGACCGCTCGAAGAGGAGGTATAAGGCGACCCAATCGTCTTGTACTTGGCCTCGACGCTGAAAATATAATCCACAGGCGGAATGTATCACGCGGCGAGAAGGGCTGGTGACAGCGCAGCAAAGGCAGACATGATATATACGCATGGCAAGTGGTTGAGTTGCGCGACACTGGTAAATTCACATTGATACCAGGCAAGATAAATCGCTGGGCGTAGGCTCGAGCCGCAGCTTTCCTGCCTTAGATTTCCTCGACGCCTCCCTAGCAAACACCACCCGAATCTTCATCGTAAGGTCCTGTGCCTTTTCATGAATCTCTTTCCTAGCGACTATTATACCCCTTTCCCATGTACGGGGAGAACGTTCTCGTAATACGGTTTACCGCGATCTGGTTCGCGGCGGCGTAGAGGACGGCATTGCTGGCCGTGATAGCTAATGCCGCCATGACAGCCACTGAGTGGCTTCCGCTGAGACGACCAGGCTGATTGCACGGGTACGGGTCGTGATAGCGAGTAAGCCTTGTTCCTTCCATGTCTTCTATTGTCCCACTTTCGAAGCCTTGGGTGTCATTTCGTGATGGTTTCTCCTTCTCTCATTGAAACGAGCACGCAAATATCGGGCAGTTGACACGATTTCGCTCGTTTCTCGTGGCTAAAGACGACAAAAATTTCAAAATAAATTAGTGACGGGTCGCTTGCTACCTACCTATACAGTTTTGTTATGACTGGGAAATCTCAGGGGAAGCAAGATCAAGAGGTAAACGGGTAGGTAGGTAGTAGGTAAGTTGAAAGTGCAGACGTATTGACATTAGACACAACCTTAGGTTGACGGGATGCCGCGTTCGCTCGTAGGTACCTAGTATGGCCGTATTTGCTAGCCTCTCATGCAAGCTACCAGCTCCAACGACAGACATGGCAATTGAGGCATCTTGAGGCTTCGAGCACCTGGATGCCTTGCCCGCATCTGGCGTCTTTCCGCACAGTGCGCAGGAAAGGCCCCTGTAATTCGGCTCCATGCTGTGGAGAATAGAGCAGCTGCGAGTGGAGCCTTGCCAGCTGAGGTATCCACTACCTCCGTGAACGGGGTAAAAGTGCCGAGCGGAGCAGTACTGGTACCCGTTGCTTTCTCGGCGCGCCACACGGACGCTTGATCCAATCTGAGCGGGCGAGGTTTCAAGCCCCCTCCCCCCCCAAAGAGGCTTTTTCCATCTTCACGAGGCACAGTAGACGGCGAGCAGCGAGTGCAGCGAGTGGCCCGACAGGAAACGACCGCCTACGACAGTGCCAGTGAGGACTTATCTCTATTCGGAATCTTGCCTCATTTCCTTAAGGCCGACCACCGACTGGCTCCCATCCGACTCCCACGAGACGCCTTGGCCTTGCCGTCGCCGAGCTGGAGCTCCAGGTCCGGGCCCCTGAAACGGTCCTCTTCTGCCCAACTTCGCCGTGTCATTCGTTCACCTGCACATCGGGGATGACATCCCGTCTCTGGATGGTTTGAGCCCTTCACGAATCATCGCCCCTTCGTCCCTTCTCCCGACGGTCCGCCCCCGGCGGCCCTTTTGTCTCCAATGACCGACCCATTCGCCCCGCGCTCTATGAAGCGCAAGAACGTCAAGGGTCTCGCCCTCACCCCCGCCGCGCCACGGCCTCCGCCGACGGCCGAGACCAGCAGACCAGGGGCCGATGCCGGCCGCGACGAGAACAAAGATGGGCAGCTGGAGATTGGCATCGAGTACAAACTCGACCTGAGGCCGGAGGACTTGGAAATCCTCAAGGAGCTGGGCTCTGGCAACGGCGGCACCGTCAGCAAAGTCAAGCATCTCACGACAGGGACCGTCATGGCCCGCAAGGTCTGCAGACAACCACTTACCCTTGCTTCCATACGCGTGATGCTAACGACGCTCCAAAGGTGATCCACGTCGAGGCCAAGAAGGAGATGCGGAAGAGAATCGTGCGGGAACTGCAAATCATGCACGGCTGTCACTCTGACTACATTGTCAACTTTTACGGTGCCTTTCTCAACAGCAATAACGATGTCATCATGTGCATGGAATACATGGATGTTGGGTGCGTCTCCCTCTTCCTCGCGATACTTGATTCACCGGGCCGGACAGCTGACAGTAAAATATTTTTGTAGGTCTCTTGACAGGGTCTCGAGGGTATTTGGCCCGGTTCGCGTCGACGTGCTGGGCAAGATTGCCGAGGCGACTCTCGGTGGCCTGACCTACCTCTACTCGAAACATCACATCATGCACAGGGATATCAAGCCCTCCAACATCCTCGTCAACTCGCGGGGTTCCATCAAGCTGTGTGACTTTGGCGTCTCCGGCGAGCTCATCAACTCGATTGCCGACACGTTCGTTGGCACGTCGACCTACATGGCCCCAGAGCGCATTCAGGGCGAGAAGTATACGGTCAAGTCGGACGTATGGAGCTTCGGACTGACCATTATGGAGCTTGCCATTGGCAAATTCCCCTTTGCCGCCAGTGAACAGCTTTCGGACGACGAGTGCGCGCCAGCAGGTATCTTGGATCTGCTCCAGCAGATTGTGCACGAACCCGCGCCTCAACTGCCCAAGAGCGACGCTTTCCCCAGCATCTTGGAGGACATGATTCAAAAATGCCTCTACAAAGAGCCCGAGAAGCGCCCAACACCTCAAGAGCTTCTCGTAAGACGACTGCCTTCCTGTTCACTGACCATGGCTAACGTGCCATCTTGTCTAGGACCGCGATTCTTTCGTTCAGGCTGCCAAGAGAACGCCCGTGAACCTCAGAGAATGGGCTGTGGGCCTGATGGAGCGAGACAACCGAAAATCGCATCTGGCGCCGCAGCTGTCGCCGGCAACGCAGGACCTCTTACGGTCAAACAGCGATTCGCCCACGTACCAAAAGCAGCCGGATGAGCGGCCCGCTCACACGCCGACTTCGGGTGAGATACCCATAGGAGGCGCCGGAGTCATCTCGCCGCGAGAACACGCCAGTCGCTCGCCGAGTCGCAATGGCTTTGGGAACAGTCGGACGCCGGCCGCGACACACCACCCTGGCATGGGGCCTAGGGTGGCCACGACCAATTCGATACCCCAAGCGCCACGCTACATGGACAGCTCGGCAGCGCTCGGTGCCAGTGCCACGACGTTCAATCTGCCCGTCCGGCCTGCTCCACCCAACGGTCCGCTACCGCCAGCGCCGCCGAGAAAGCAGACGCCCGACGAGTCCAGGAAGGAGGTTCGAAGACAGGCGACGTTTGGGTTGCCCCCGAACCCAAGCTACGGCCTGTAGGAAACGACGGGGCTAGTCTTCTTTACCGCATATGGATTGGAAGCCGTTAGGTGCAAGGCTCACGCTCTTGGCTTAGCATTGGTTGGCGCATCTGTCTTTTCTTGTGTGAGGAGGTCACGCTCGCCACATGCCCGAGGGGCCTCGGTATGTATCTATGTTTTGTCCCCTAACTTTTGCGACGAAAGAGAAACGTCGGCATCGGGATCTGTTAGCAAGCCAGGAATCTGAAACTAGTCTGCATTTATCCTTTTCTACCTCCTGTGCTCTGGTGAAGGGTTCCATCTACGGAATCCTATCAATCGTATCTTCTTCGTGGTCTGAGGACCCTGGCCTGACCTATATTTTCTCATTTACTAGGTCGGCCGACTTGAAACCTTGATCCAAGATGGCTATAAGGTCGTCGAGCCTCCCAATTGTTAGGTCTGTGTGTTGGTGGCGGGCCAGTGCGAGATTCACGTCGTTTACGAGTAAGACGGTGGCAGCGCCGGCCAATCTCCCGGCCGTCATGTCGTCGAGCGAGTCGCCGACCATGATCAAGCCGCTGGCATCTGGCAAGCCAGCATCATCATGAAGCCCCCAGGAGGCAGCAATGTGCAGCAATCCGGCCGGATGAGGTTTCGGAGGCCGGAAGGACCTGGTGACGACGGGGCTGAAGGGCGAGCCGGCAAGGAACTTGGAGAGGAGATTCTGAACGGGCAGATCAAAGTTGCGGGTGCAAATGGCCTTGGGAATATGCCTAGCGTCGAGGTAGGACATGAGGGCGGCGAGGCCCGGCTGTGGACTTTGGGAGAGCATGGCGCGGCGCTCGATGGCGCGGATGGCGTCGGCGGCGGCGGGTTGACGGTCGAGGGGAAGGCCGTCGATGTGATGGAGGATGTCGACGGAGGCTGCTATGCCGAGAGCGGCCCTCATCTCGGTGAACATGTAGGTTTGCGGTTGGCTGTTCCTCTTGTCCGGTCAGGAAAGAGGTCCAACAAAAGCTCCATCGACGTCACTCACCACAGCGTGCCGTCCATGTCAAAGATGATGCCGCGCAGGGTCGGAGCCGGGACCGGGGCGGTGACGGGACCGGCCAGCGGCGCAAACCGCCTGGGACCGGAGGACGGGGACATGATGGCGGAGGCCGGAGGAAGAGCCGGGGGAAGGGGGTGCAAGGGCCGGGATGGTGGCTGTGCAAGATACAGTGGGGAGAGGGTATTACGAGACATGGCTCGCACGGTACGGCACGGTAGGTTGGGCTTCATTGCGGTCCCCGGGATGCGACTTCGGCTTTGATGCTTTGATGATGCAGGGCCTCACATCTGACCCGTGTCTTCGGGAACCGTTGGTCAATGGATGCGGGGACCGTTGGACCGCTGGACCGTTGGCGATGGTGAATGCTACCGTTGGCTACGTATGAATGTGGTAGTGCAGGGGGGCGTTGTTGGGGATGACGTCGACAAGTTTGTCATGTTCCATCACGACCTGACCTACCTACCTTAGGTACCCAGCGCCTTCAGCGGCCCCAGTACCGGCCCCCCTCCAGCACCACCTACCGGCCCAACGGCGCCCGGGGACCCCAGTCTCAGTGCCGGCCTAGGCCCCGCCCACCTGAAGCAACCCTCGGTTGGTGCCAGTCTCCCGTCTCGTCTGTCGATCATCGGAAGTCATCCATCAATGTCTCACAGCCGCCTCTCGCTCCCTTCATCCACGGCCTCGTACGCTGGCGACGGCGCTGCGCAGGCGCGAGACGATGCGAAGCCACCATGAGCTCGAGCGCATCGTTGCCATGGCCGCCCGTCCGACCCTCCAAGAGGATGGTAAGCCTGTCGTCTTTTTTCTCTGTCTCTCTCTCTTCTCTCCCTTTCCCCCTCCCCCCCAACCCTTCCTGTCGCCCTGCTCTCAGGCTGACGACACGGGCTTGTATCTAGCGAATGCGAAACGGCACCTTCGTCATCCCCAGCACTGGCGAGCGCTCCAAACGACAGGTGACGCTGCGCGCCTCGACCGGTCTCGCCGCCGCCGGCGATGGACCCTGGGGCTATGGCTCCTCTTCGTCGACGGACACGGCTGAGGGCGTGCCGACGGCGAACGGCGCCGGACGGATCAAGGCTACGGTCGTTGCTCTCTGGCGATGGCTCGGCTCCGACGAAGGCCATCAGGTGCTCAAGTGTACTCTGGCCTACCTCCTCGGCAGCCTGGGAACCCTGTGGCCGCTACTATCCGACTTCCTGGGCCATCGCGACGGCAAGCACATCGTCGCCACTATCATCGTCTACTTCCATCCTGCCCGCACCGTCGGCTCCATGCTCGAGGCCGTCTTCATCGCCAGCATCGCCGTCGCATATGCCGAGGCCGTGTGCGTCTTATCTATGGCTGCCGCCATCGCGTCCCGCACCAGTATGGGCTCCGTCGTCCCGGCCCATGCCATCGTCCTCGTCGTCTTCGTTGGCGGCGGCCTAGGCTTTATCGGCTGGGTCAAGCAAAAGATGAACCATGCGCTCGTCAACGTCGCCTCCACATTGGCCTCCATCGCCATCATCTCCGTCGTCACAAAGGAGCAGTCTATCCAGGATGGCTATTTCTCTGGCGGCAAGATCTTTCAGGTATTCAAGATGCTCGTCGTCGGCATCTCCTTCACCGTGGCTGTCAACCTACTCGTCTGGCGCCAGTCTGCCAGGCACGATTTGCGCAGCTCCATCGCCACAAGCATAATGTGCCTCGGCGACAGGCTATCCATCATCACAAAGAGCTTCCTAGATGGCTCCGAGGAGGAGATCAACTCCCCCGCTTACCTTGGCATCTCTGCCCGCTACGCCTCGACCTATGAACAGATGAACAAGACGATCCGCGAAGCCAAACTTGAGTACTACGTCCTTGGTTATGAGACCATTTACCGTCTAGACAAGCGTTTGTGCAAATCCGTCGAAGCCCTGTCCCAGGCCATCGGTGGCCTGCGGAGCGCCCTCAATACCCAGATTGCGCTCCGCAAGGAGGAGTCCTCCACCGCACCGCAGGCGACGATAACGACGCCCTCATCATCCGCCGCTGCGTCGCCCGCCCCGACCTCGGTTTCTCCCAGGCTGGTGCGAGCCTTGTCGGGTCTCAGCGGCGAGACGAGAGGGGCCCTGTCTGTCATCCAAGAGGCCGACGATGAACCATGGCAGACACTGCTGACGCGTTCCGACCCTTGCCTCGACAAGTCGCCATTGTTTCGGTCACCATCTGATATCGTTGGCCTTTTCATGGCGCTGTTGGGGCCTTCGATGAAGTCGTTGGTTTACACCCTGGCAGAAATCCTCCGCGAGTGTCCCTTCGATTACGAATCCATGGCCCGAGTTACCATCAACGGCAGGCTTAAGGGGAGCCTTGGCGACGCCCTCAGCCTGTACAATGGCGCCAGGGCCGGTGCCCTGCGAGAGCTGTACCGGACCATGGAACTGGGGAGATGCAGGTCCGAGAAGATCCAGGCCGACATCGAAGAGGTGGCGGCTGCATGTGGTCACTTCTCCTTCACCCTACAGGCCGTGGCCGAGGAGTTGGACTCGTACCTGGAGATTTTGCAAGAACTGAAGCAGACGTCGGCCACCATCGACCGGAGCTGGGATTGGTTAAAGTTCTGGACCTACTGGACGCCCTTTCGCCGACGACGACCGGGTCCGGTCGACCCCGAGCGCGAGCCGCTGCTGCCGAAAAAGAGGAAGCCGTCGATCAAGAAGACGGCGCTTCCCAAGGGGATCCCCGCCTCCATGGTCAAGCAGAGAGACGCCTTCAGCTGGAACGCGGCGCCGCAGTCCAGCATCTTTGTGCGTCGCCTGTCGCAGACGACGCTCAAGGTGCTGCGCTTCCTGGACCGCGAAGACATAACGTTTGGCATCAAGGTCGGCATCGGCGCCCTTCTCTGGGCCATGTTCGCCTTCATACCGAGCACGCGACCCATGTACCAGCACTGGAGAGGTGAATGGGGCTTGTTGTCGTACATGATTGTCGTCGGCATGACGACGGGCGCCTCCAACACGACATCGACGTCACGCCTCATCGGCACCCTGATTGGGGCTGTCTGTGCCTGCGTCTCGTGGCTGGCGGCTGACGGGGACCCCTACCTGCTGGCGCTCTTTGGCTGGCTCGTCGCCTGCTGGAACTTTTACCTCATTCTGGTCAAGAAGAAGGCTCCGCTGGGCCGCATATCGCTGCTGGCCTACAACGTCATCGTCCTCTACGCCTACAGCCTGTCGCAGAATGTCGACGACGACGACGACGACGAGGGCGGCACGACGCCTCTCATCTTCAACATCACCTACCATCGGGTCGTAGCCGTCACGCTGGGCATCCTGTGGGGCATGATCGTCTGCAGGTTGCTGTGGCCCATCTCCGGCCGGCGCAAGTTTCGTGAGGGCCTGTCGGTGCTCTACCTCCAGCTGGGCCTCATCTGGAATCGAGGATCGCTCAAGGTCCTCGCCGAAGGCCAAGGATCGCTCAACTACATGCGAAAGGGCGAGCAGGCGGCGCTGCAGCGATACGGTGAGCCGTCTCTGGTTCCCTTCCTTCCTCCCCCCCCCCCCCCCCCCCCTTTTTTTTTTCACTGCTGACGCTCGAGACAGCCTTCAAGCTCGACTCCCTCCGCGAGGCGGCCAAGTCCGAGTTCGAGCTCCGCGGGCCGTTCCCTCACGAGGCCTACGGCCGCATCATGCGGTCGACGCGCCACATTCTCGACGGTTTCTACGCCATGCGTCTCATCACCCAGCGACGGTCTGCCCTCACGGCCGGTGAGCGCTCTCTGCTCGCCTTCACGGCCGGCGAACGGGCCCGTCTGTGTCAGCGCACGTGCCACGTCTTTCAGGTTCTCGCCTCGAGCATCATGCTCGAGTATCCGCTTACCGACGCCATCCCCACCATCGACGGCACCAAGGACCAGCTCCTGGGGCGGATGCATCTCTTCCGCGGCGCCCGTCTGGTGGATGATGTTGCCGACGCTGGTGCCGTCGCGCACGAGCACGACTTCGCCGTCCTCTATGCCTATACCCTCGTCACCGCTCAGGTCGCCGACGAGCTGAAGAAGGTCAGGACTGAGATTG
>LAZP02000130.1:278-27156 GCA_001272575.2 Ophiocordyceps unilateralis | reverse complement strand
TTTCGCTTACAATTTATACGGATAGTTGACATGATTTTGCTCGTTTCTCGTGGCAGGTCACTGTACATGGCGAAGGGCGGTGACGAGCGGTTAGGCGATTCGCGTTTGTCTTCTCGAGTGGATGGAACGGTGAGTTTTCCTTGGGCTCAAAGAAAACTGTTGCGCCGCAGGTCACGTGCGCACACTAGGTGTAGGCTGTTATTCTCTCGTAGGTAGAGCCGTGTGATAGGAGGGTTCAATACCGAGCTCAGTGTTAGTAAACCTTGATACCTGTTAAGAAGTCCAAAAATCAAGGCACACGCAAAAACATACAGCAGCCGGTGTTCGCTGGTCGTCACCGACCCAACTACTAATCTGCCCCTTGCAAGTTTGACTAGGGGAGAGCGGACGGGATCCCGTATTCTCTCGCAGGTATGGCCGTATGTACTAGGAAGGGTGAAACTAGGCATTATATTGGTGGACACCCATGAGCTTGGGAAAAGAAAACAAATAAGAAAACTAGCCGGAGTTCGCTTGTCCTCACCGACCCAACTACTGTGCAAGTTTGACAAGGGGAGAGCGGACGGGCACCGGTGCCTAGTCGACGAACTTACCCGGCATCCGAGGCCGGCCCGAGTCAGACCTCCAAAAGGGCGACATGGACCGACCTTGTACAGAGTTTCCTTCTTCTTCAGCTATCTTACGAGCTCGAATCCTGGACCCTAACAAGATCAAAGCCCGATAGCGCATGTACTATGATTCTGTGAATAGAGCGGGGCTAACCCACCTCTTTTAACACGATGACGCGGGCCATTTAGCTTAATTTGACGACCATGGCATAAGGCGATGGGTGTATTTATAGGGTCCAGTGTTACGAGACGATGGTGCCTGCTAGTAGGGTTTGGAAGCCCACATAGTCCATGATGCATTTCGAGATTTCCAACACGAGTTTTCTGCCAATTTTCGGTAAGGAGATTACGTGTATTCCCTGGGTAAATACTCGAAAAGAAGGTAAAGAGAGTACGGCAGTATATAATAAGAAAGCCGTAAGATCGTTGGTGCACGGTGAAGCGTTAGGGTCAGAGTTAGGGGTTAGGGATAGCTCAGATATATGTACATACAATGGGTTGGGTAGAGTCAAAATCGAGGAGAAAAAGAGGGGAATGACAAGGATATGCGAAGGTCAGGTTGACCTCACACTCGACAAAGCCACACGCACGCAAAGCCAAGAGGTCGTCAATGCCTTGATACGGGTGCCGTGCTAGAATGCAGCAAAAGGTCTCGCTAACGTACGGGGAAGGGCGAAAATGAAGGAATGATATGAACAAACCGTCTAATTGTCCATCTTCAAAACGTATCAAAACTATATAATAATTCGTTATAATTCCCAATAATTGCTTTAAAAATTCGTCTGACTCAGGCGGAGTGGGCGTACTACTTACTATATAAAACCAACAATACCAAGGCTCACAAATTTCTGCCCTAGAGGCTTCCGGTACCCCTGTTGCTACTGCTCGCCAGGTTGGCCCTGATTCCACGCCAAAGATGTATGATGTATTCGTATACATTTATGAATGGAATATAGTACAATAAATACGAGAGATGAGCACACGGCAAGGATTTGGTATCTACTTCTGGGAGAAAAGAAAACTTGGTAGTAGATGTATGTAGACGTGTACTGCTCGCCGGACAGGGCCCCCATTTGACGCGGCAGCCATTTATATGACGGTTTGATAAGAGGTCTGGTTTCTGTATAAATGATTCCCCTGTTCCGCCACTGCTAAAGTGAGCGGCATCTTCTCTAGTCTGTATCAGCCTTCTGAAGCAGTAGCAACTTTGATTTTATTGATCAGAACTGCTGAAAAGAAATCAAGCGCCTATCATGAACCTCGTGTCTCTCTTGATTCACATTCTCTTTTGGCAGTTTGCCATTTGCACTTCGCTTACTGCAGAAGAAATACGCAAAAAATATCCTCCTTCACTGGCCGAGATCAAGCGTATCAGTGTGGTATTCTTCTTCCGCGGCGGTATTGCACCGCCACCGCCAGCCCCGGGGCACTACCACACGTCGATATTCATTGACTCGAAAGCTGGTCGTGGGACGGGCCACGCGTTTGATGCCTCGGATGGGCCAACAATTCAGCAGGGTTTCAAAGATGACAGATTCGATAATCCTACGCGGCCGGACGGGAAGTCAAGATGGTACATGCAGACCAAGTACGGTGTTACACCCATCGATAGTGGCAAATTTGCTTCAATGGTCGTTGTTGGTACTACAACAAAGCCAGTATCTGCGGTGGAAATCGGGAATATTCTTGGTCAGATCCCGGTGCCTTCGCGGGAGTGCGGGCAAAGTTGCAACACCTGGCTCGTCGAGGCCTTGACCAAGCTGCAAACCAAAGGGTTATTGACACCATTCAATGCGGCAGCTGCTCGACAAGCAGGCTACGACTGGTCTGTAAATCGACTTAACGAGTACGAAAGGCTCGCGGCCCAAGGCCACAACGTAGGGGATCTTCGCAGAAAGTTGATCGGGCAGTACATGGGTGAGATCGCAGGAAGCAAAGTACGGCAGCTCAACGATGAATTCGAGATAAGGAAACCCAAGGAATGGTCATTCAGATTGCCGAAGAAGGGTCTACCAGGAAAATTCCACATATTGAAAGTGACCGGCATTGGGCAAGAGGTGTGCAAGAGAAGCGGCGCAGGCTGCAGTCTACGGTCGGCGAGAGATTTTGCACTCATCGCCTTCAGGGGTCTTGCTGACCAGATGGGGTTGACGCAAACCCTAACCAAGCACGGCATGAGTTTCGACCAAGCACACGAGAAACTGTCTTCTAAATTCAAACTGGTCAGTTTGAAGAACTTGGGGAAGTCGGTTTTACATGGTATTGGGAAACCTTCCATCCGGGGGGCAACGTCAGCGGGATCTGCTCTCGTGACGGCGGTTGGCCTTCCGCTTTACGGCATTGCGCTCGAGCAAACGCTCAAGTCGGTTCATGCGACGGTGTTGGATAAAATTGCCGCCGGCACTTCCATCTTGCCATTCGTCGGTTGCGTTGTGGCGGATGTGAACCGTGTCGACCACGCTTACCGCCAACCGGACAAAGAAGTCGACGTCCAGGAAGTTGTGCTAACATCCATCGAATCGGCTTCGTGTTATATTCTCGGCGCCATGTACTTTACGCCCCTGGCGCCCCTTGCGCTGTTCATTGACCTTGCACGCTTGGCCGTGAGCGCCATGTTCGCATGGTTAATCCCACCGAATCCAAACGTCGACCCCAAGATAGTGCCCGACGTCCGCTTCGAATATTGGGATCATATGGTATCGGAGATGAACAAAACCATCTTTTCGGAGAATTACACGTCCGGCATCCAAGCTGTCTACCACTCCCAAGTCATGGCCGCTGCCAGCTTGACGGCAGATGCGGCAGGCAATTATAGCGCTGATTTACAACATCTCATGCTGAACGCTACAGATCAATACGTCAAGGAGCTTCAAGAAGAAGCTGAAGTCCAAGGTGAAACTTTAAGACTTCACTTTTGTGAGTCGGTGCGGAAGATAGGGCAAGATCTGAAGAATACGGCCGTCAAGCGGCTGGCCGATAAAGTGCAAAACGCAACCACTCTTTTCGACAACCACTTGCACGAAGAGCTGAAGCTGAATTCGAAATGGCCGTGGGAAGGTTATAAGTCCGAGGCGAAAAAACGTCTAGAGGAAGAGGAACGCAACCACCCCCTATTCGAACGCGTCACCACTAAACAGTTGATAACCGGCTTTAGCAGCCACCTCGACACGATCCTCTCACTGACAACAGACCAAGATTCATTCTGTGCTGAGAAGGCTGATACGCATGAGCCAGACTTGTACACTCTCAATGGAGAATGTACAAACCCTTGTAAGTCAGCTGCCCGTCGGACGAGGACGAGGGATTGGGAATTCGGGCATATGAGTGGCGAAGGTTCGGGCATCTGGGGGTGCAACAGGTTCGGCGACGCAGAAAGAGTCGCCGCAGCATCTCCTGATTGCTGTCCCTATGCTGCCTTTGAAAAGAAAGGCTTCGGCATCAGGAGTGCTGACTCGGGGGACCACTATCTTGTATCGTCCCTCCCTCTCCCCCCCCCCCCCCCGCTTGACTGCGCGCGCTGCTAATGAAGAGTCGGACAGGGAGAAAGATGCGTCGAGTTTACGCGCGAAAAATCTACTCTGTCTGACGGTTATGTGTTTATGGAAAAACCGAGGGAGCCCAAGGCGCAATAGCATCGGTTTCTTAAAAGGATAGTTGGTGATGCAAGATTGGTTGGGAGAAACGGGATGCGTTGGCTCCGATAGCCATGAAACACCGCCGATTAGATTTATTTCATATCAAAGTTTACAATGGTAGACTAATATATTCAATTTCTGCTTCTTCCTAGAAGAATAGGTGGCTGATTGGGATCGCCTATACAAAGAAGAAGAATATTTGAAGTCTGATATAAAGAGGACACAATTAGAAAGTCTAGAAGAGGTCGAGAGAGGAGGGGTATATACGACTTCATTAAAACTTTTGCCGCTAGATGTATCCTCAAAGGCAGGCAGGCAGACGATACGACAACTCCGTTAGCTATTAAATACCGCCGATAGATATGAATTGGTTTATACGCGAGTATAGAATAATGGACTAATATTCTTTCTTATCCCTCAATGAATATAAAGAGTAAGATAGGAATAATACATCAACTCTCGCCGCCTGGTGCCAGTGCTAATGACGTACGGAATGTCCGACCGTCGACGGCTTCACAGCTCACGTTTGCTCGCCTGATGGCTACGTTGCTAACATTCTCGCAGGATAGTGTCCTCTTTAGAGCTGGCCAAGATGACGGACGCGAGAGACACTTGTCTGAGCAAATCCGAGACGAATATACTGGTGCATAAGTCTCGATGATGATCACCGACGGTGCATGCAAAATTCCATCAATAACGGTAGGTCAAAGCTTGACAAATATTACACTCTACTTGACCAATCACCCCCTTTACACGGCTGCCGTCATTCTTCACCTACGCTGGAACGTGTCCCGGCTTGAGGCGAACTGGACCAGAAGACGACCGGCTCGATGCCCAGGGAACCGATGAGATGGTTGTTACAGCCATTTTCAAGCCGGCGAGGGCTGGGCGACATCCTGGAGGGCATGCTAATCCCTCTACTCTAAACAAGCCTCCGCAGCAGCTAACACACCGTTGGTCAACTCATTCTTCCTTGGGGATATTTGGCGCGCACCTCTAGTGGTTTTGTAACTGTGTTTAGATGGCCATGATCGCTCTCGCGATTCATCAAGATACCTGCAAGGTCTCTCTTCGACTCTTGCAGCTGGACGACTCTCTAGAAGAGAAATCAGGAGTTGATCTAGAGGGCAAGTCTAAGACCCGCAAGAAAAACCTACCTCCTCAAACGAATCTCGCATAATGAATCGAACTGTAGAAACTTTGCAAGACGTTCATGTACGTGACTGACACGTCCTGCCGCGAAAAAGCCTCTTCGATGTGAGACATGGTCTCCAGTTTGATGTTTTCGTACAGCCGTCTTTCTTCAGGCTTGAAATCCAAAAAAGTATCGCGAGTCGAGTCTTGGGTGGGAGCTGAATGATTTGTCTTTGGCCGGCGGAGGAGGATGCAGCTGCAGAGTCGTTTTAAGCGCCTGATAGCCTCGTTTGCGTCGCCCGACTTCCATAGGTTGGATATGTCTGCTTCGAAGATCCGTTTTTTCCGAGTAGGGGTATGCTTTGAGGAACTTGAGCAATGTCGCCAGATCTCCTAACCTGTTCTGAATCGGTGTTCCTGTTACCGCCCATCTCGAAACCGAATCCAGAGAGCAAATAGCACGAGCCATCTGGGAGTCCCCATTTCGTATGTAATGGGCTGGATTTGTCGTCAGATCCCTTGAAAAAAAAAATGGTAAATAGAAGGCTTGAGTAGCATTTTACCTTCATCTAAGATGATATGCTTTCACCGGGTAAGTTTGTCGCGTATTCTCGCTCTTCCATTCAGCGGAAACTGTGTGATATGTCGTCAGTACTATCATCGCCGACTCTAAACCTGGCCTCTCCTCAAGGCGAGATTTGCCGTGGTGTCGGCACCACCGCAGACCTTGGGGAAACAAGTGCCTAATGTCATGTTAGCCCACTCCGTCAACAGGGTTTAGATAGACGTTGAGTGGCGTTTAAATACTCTTCAAGCTGCTCCTCCCATGTTGAAAGCACTTGAGTACAAGTTAGCCACTGCTCAAGACAACAGAATTATATAAAGGACATGATCAAATCAGAATGATTGACAGACATGGAGGGGGGCACGATGACCAGTCTTCTCCCTGATGATGTCTCCGCCGCGGCTCCGGATGGGTATGTGGCATCCGTTGACATCAAGATGTAGGTCGTGTGCGATTATCGACATCATCGACAGAGTCTTGCCTTTCTTCGCTCATCGAGCCAGTCCCTGGTTCTCGCCTATTTCTGCTCATACATGTATGTACCCAGACTCCAGGGACTACCATGACATGCTCAAGTCAATTCTCACCCCAACTCATTCGCCCAGTCCCAGAATTGATCGCTCACGCATACGATCGGCTGGCTCCCGCCTCTTTACACCAACTTGTCCCGAGCAAAAGTGATTCGAGAGAGTTGTACGCGGCCTCCCCGCCTTCCACATACATGCACGCCACCGAGTGTTGGTTCGACTTGCATTGTGTCAGCCGTGGAGCAGCATGACATTGCACAGGCCAACACCAGACTGTTCTCCTCATGGTGTGAACTGGCAGAGGGGTTGGGATACGCTTCTGCTCTTCCAAATAATGATGTAGGAGAAGATGGGGGATGCGAGCTTGTCATCTGACCCTCTCGCTGGAATCCCGCGAGCACCACCACGGTTCTGTACAAGATGGCAGAAGCAGTGTTTCTGGAGCGTCGCAAACGAACACTACCGCCAGCTCCGGTCACCGGTAGGAAGGCTCTCTGTCCGTGCGTTTTGCGTGTATGCTTAACGCTTCCGCAGACGCAGGTGACCATCTGGTCATGCCAACAGGCCTCGTGTCGTTGAGGGAAAACTACCAGCGAACCCTTAGAGCCTTGTTTGGGCAGCGCACATATACTGGCACTACATTGCAAGATTTTGAGTTCAGGTCTTGCGCGTTTTCCTGCCGACTCTGGGCTTGCCCATATGCTACGCCTAGGCTTCGAGAGCGAGACTCTTCGACTGGCCCATGAGACTCATCACCGCCGAGCAATCTGCCCGGTTCAATTTTGTCCATACCCGCCTCTCAGCTCAGGAAGAGCCCTGAAAGAGCGTATCAGGAAATGCCACAGTGAGAGCGATGATGGCCGGGGGGGGCTTCCGAGTTCCATTCGAAGACGGCCAGACCTCACACAAGCAGCGGCCACGTCGGAAATTAATCTCTCTAACGGTCCTCAGGGGAGACTGCCTCGTCTGACGCCTCAGCAGCAGGCCGCCAGCAACGAGGCTCTCAATCGGCTGAGGCAGCTCGGGCAAGAGGAACAGCGGAAGTTCACTCTATACCCACCCCGCCCCACCCCCGATTCTCCGCCGACACCCCACCTGTCCGGCTCCTCCCGGCCCCACTCGCCGATCCCCGGCTCATCGTGTCTGTACATACCTCCATCGGCGCCGACACCGGCACCGAAATCAGCAGCGCTTCATCTAGCCGGGGGTCACGTCACCACCCCATACTAGTAAGGTATACGAAGCGCGCCAAATCAAGCTGCGCCCATCTCGCATTCCTAGCCAGCTCGAGAGGGCAGCCCACCCTTTTTCCATGGCCCATAGGCTATATCCAAAAAAATACCTACTCACCAGCCTCTTTTCATGTACATGTCAACTGACCGCTCAACTCCCCATGCAATGTGTCCTGCTCCTGCGCCGTGCCTTGCAAAACTAGCCTGGGTGAAAGTGCCTTAAAAGATGGCTTCGACAAAAGAGACGTGTGGGTATCATGTGTGACGGCGACTCTTTTACATTCCTTGAAATCCTCCTCTTCCAGAACCAAAGAAACTCCCCCAGTCGGGCTGCATTCCCTGCTGCGTAAACAGCTGCTCGATTTGCCTGGCTTGCTGCCGATCCGAACGCGTTCGCCGGAAGCTCGAGAAGATGCTCCGATGGCCTTGCGGCGGCGCCGAGCTTCGTGGGACTTGCTGCTGCTGATACTGTCGTTCCTGCTGCTGCTGCTGCTGTTGTTGCTGCTGCTGGTATTGATGCTGCTGCTGCTGCTGCTGCTGCTGCTGCTGCTGTTGTTGTTGATGCTGTGCCGTGTGCATTGCCATCATATCGTGGGGGTCGTAAAGATTTCCCGTGAGACCAAACAGCAGCTGCTGCTGGTGATGGAGCTGCTGCTGCTGCTGCTGCTGCTGCATCATGTAGGACTGATTGTGGCCCAGCATATCATCGCCCAACTCGTCCAGCGACGTCGTAAAGAAGGCGGGAGCGTCGTGGCCCGAGGTTGGCATTGCTGCCGACGTCCCGTCCGCCTTAGGCTGGAAGCCGAGCTCCATCATCAGCTGGTTGGGGTACGCAAACGGATCGTCGGATGGGAACATGAGCGAATCCAGCTTGTTCACGGAGTTGGGCGTGCCCTGCTGGGGTTGTTGAGACCAGAGCCGTTGCCGCTGGGAGCTCCCCGAGCCGGACAATTCGGGCGTCGCCCGTGAAGACAGATCCATCGGGATCACGTCCTGCATGCCTGCTGCAAACGACAGTCCCGGTATGACATGCTCCATCGACTGCCCTGAGCTGTCGACCGAGACCTGCGACGCCGGCGAGGCGAGGGGGGCCTTTTGCAGCGTCGAGGCGCCAGCGCGTGCAAAGTCGCCGATCCGCTGCGTCGACGGGCCGGGGCTCGCAAGGGCGTGGGGCGATACGCACGACTCGGTCTTGCCCGGGACAGCGGACCTCTTCTTCGAGGGCAGCGGCCGTGTGCGAGCCTGGTCGAGGCTCTCGGGTAGTTGATCGAACAGGGGCTGGTCATTTTGGGTCATTAAGATTTTCAAGACTTGTTGAGCTCTTGAAGCGTACCTTGAGAGCGTTCGTCACCCGGTCGGCGGACATGCTCTTGTCGGCCAGGTCGGCAATCATCCGCCTCCCAGCCCAAGCATCGGCCAGCACTTCCTGCGACCCTGGCTTGTCCGGGTTTTCGAGCGCGTAGAAGACGAGAGAGAGAACGGCAAAGAATTCGGTGTAGAGCATGAACCAGTACGGCCCGCTGAGGACGCCCTGCTTGCGGATCTCCAGACCTATGTGGACAATGTTTCGTGACACGCTGATGGCCGCGGCGGCGCAGGCATACGATAGTTCGTCCACTTCGCTAGCCTGGCTGAGACGGGGAGATATGTAATGCAAAAAGGGCCGGTAAAGGACGAGCTGCACATGTGCGTATGCAAACCGAAGCAAGTGCCGCACCCTGACGTCCGAGTCAGTTGAGCATCCACGGCGCGACCCGGAAAGCCAATGGCCATGAACTCACCGCACTACCTCGATTGGTCCCTCCGGGCTCGGCCGCCACATCTCCGGTAGCCTCTCGTACCATGTCTGCAGCTCCGTCTCGATCTCCTTGATGCGGGCGTAGCTGATGAGATAGGTCGGGGCACCCTTGGCGGTGGGCTGGTCCTGTCCCTGCATCGGGTACACGTATTTGGTAATCTTGCCGAGCACCTCCATCAGTCGAGTCTGCGCGTTGAAGGCTTCGAAGAAGGACGGCGTCCCGGCGGGCGGTGACATGATGCCCGTTTCCAAGACGTACTCGTCGTCGACCTCGACCGGGTACGCCTGATCGACATCGTCGAGGTTGAGGAGGAGTGGGAAGCCGAGCATGGTCGAGACGTAAATGTCCAGCTGCCGAATCACGTAAAAGACCCGCCTCCGCACCTGTTGCTCGACAACGCCAATCTTGTCATGCTGCAGATGTCGGTGGAGGCCGATGCGCAGTGCCGACCGCAGCGCGACGCCGATGAAGGAGTAGCAGGCACTGAGGTTCGACGTGGCTTGGAGAAAGAGGATCATGTACAACAAAGCCTGGAGCGAGGGGATGTCACGGCACTCGGCCAGATCCTGCAGAAGCCCCCTCGCCATCTTGTAATACTTGAAGCTGCGCAAGAGGGCATCTGGTCAGCTGAGGGAAAAGACGGAGAGGGAAGCAAACACACCCTTGGTCAATGGCCGCCTTGTAGGCTCCGCTCTCGGGCTTGGCGTCGTCCAGGTTGCTGTACATGCAGCCGAGGGCGAGGACGGCATAGATGAGTCCCAAGAAGCGTGTGTCCTCTTGATCGAGGCTGTCAACTGGACGGTCATAGACTCGTTCGAATCTCTCGTAAAAGGAGGGTACGTGAACGATGCGGACGAGGCACGTGGCGCAGCTCAGCGAGTAGTAGCACAGCTTGCGGGCGGCATCCTTGGAAGGCCCGGGCAGTTCGGCTATGGCAGACGCGGTCGAGAGAGGGGAGCCTCCGCGGGGAGACGGCGATCCCAAAGCCATCAGGCCCGGGGGACGCTCAGGGCGGGGCAGAAACGGAGCCTTGGTCGGAGGACCAAGCATACCGCGGAGATGATCCTTCATCCGCCTCAGGAAGACGGCGCCGGACGAGGTGCCGTGAAAGTCCCATTCGCCCTTGTCATCGAGATCAAGCTGGCCGATGGAGTCAATCATGGTCATCAGCTTGGCGTCGCTGTGGCTTGTCGGATCGTCGGCCGAGCTATGATGCTGCTTCGCGCGAGCCCTTTGACGGTTGAGAAATTCCTGCTGGATGGTAGGGTCGAGGTTGGGGTCGGCCAAGTCGACATCGGGCATATACTTGCGGAGGAGCGCCTCTGCGCGCTGCAGACGGTTCTCGAGGGCTTCGATGTACTGAGGAGCCGGATTTCTCCTTCTGTTGGAGGGCTTGTCGTATGTACATTCTGGACCGGCAGTGAGTATTCGGACGAGAGGACATGGACGAGTGGGCCGGCACACCATAGCTATAGACGGAGCAATGGGTGCAGGGCTGCTTGCCATCACACTTGATCTTCTTGCGGCGACACTCGTCGCATGCGCGCGTGACTCGGCGGCGCTTCTGAATGGGCTGTGAGGGCGCAGAGGGATCCGAAGCAGCCTTGTCGTCGAGCTCGGCGTCGGATTTAGCGCTATCGGCGGGCGATGAAGCATGGTGCAGCTGCCAGTCGCCGACGGCGTCATCGTCGGACAGGTCGCCAGACATGCTGAGACTGGGAGAGTCTGTCAGATTGGTGCCGAGGAACGGTGAGACGAACGGAGATGGGATGATGATATCAGGATTTCTCTCTTTTCTCTCCCCTTTCCTCAACATTTTCTAATCTTTCTTTATCTCGACAGGAAGACAAGAACAGCAGAAGACGAGGCTTACACAGAGACTCCAAGGCACAGTGGGAGGCTTTTCAAAGCGTCAAGCAGGGCCAGCGCCGAGGCCGTTGGTCAAGCGCCGAGGCGAGCGGCGTGGTGGACTGCAGGACCCGGGCTGGGCAAGCAAAGAGGGCATGTCTCAATTGCCGCGATTTGGCCCATCAGACGGACGGCCACGGAGCCGTCCGAGGGCGATGGCGGGAGGAGATGAAGGCTTCGAAGCGTGAGATTTACGGCTGAGAGGAGGACGAGAGGAAAAAAAAAAAAATTAAAGGAGCGACGAGGGACGAGAGACGAGAGGAGGTGAGTGAGCAGCGAGCGGTACCTGTGCCCGTGGTACCGCTACTTGCAGGCAGACGGCGGTAAAGGCCCAGCACGTGTAAGCCGGTGGCGGGGATGCCTCGTGGGATATACCTCGCTCCAGGTACCAGACATGATCCATCCGTCCGTCCGTCCGTCTCCATCCATCCATCCATCCATCCATCCGTCATCCATCCATGGGGCCTCGCGGCCTGGGGCAGCACGGGCCACTGGCGGAGAAGCCCTGCCCTCAAGGTGGGAGAGGAGGGGAGGGGAGAGGAGGGGAGGGGAGGGGAGGGGCAGCCAGCCATCATGTGTCGCCGCGAACCGACGGCTTGCTCCATGAGACGAATGTAGGGGGCTTTTTTTCGCGGGAACTTTCAGAATCCTGTATTGATGCCTGCCTCTACTACTACCTACCACTTACCAGATATATTCCATGGCAGTCTGCAGACGACGCTGCTGTCATCTTGAAGGCTGCATTCTGCCGCCGTTATTGCCTAGGTAGTCACCAAGTACCTCCTCGAATTCGAGCACGAGGAGATCCAAGCTCTGTTTATTTTCTTTTTCTCTCTCTATCCTTCTTTCCTCTCTCGCGCGGAACCCGAGTAGCTCGGTGTGGGTGGCAGAAGACGTCGTCGAGCTGCTTGTTTCTGCCCGTTCCCAGTACGGACCACCCTACAATGTCTCGCCTGCAAAGCTGGGCGCGCGCTCCAGACAGGCTGGCAGGTAGTCGTTACCGGCTGAACGGCCTAAACTCATTCTGCCCGTAATTCGTACAAGAACAGTTAACCCGACCCCTTGAATGACACCTCGGCACCCTACAGCTGGGCTCTCTCACCGGTTGGCAAGGCGAGCGCTATTTTCTTCTCTGTTTCCTTCAAACCTGTTTTTATGTCTCAACTTAAAGCGACGGTCCCACTGGTCAGGGGTCTCAACCGCTCAAGGTTATCGCTATGCTTGTGGTTTGTGCTCACTCTTGGCTTCGTGCCTTGGGTCGGGTCAAGGGAAGGAAGGCTTCGCGCCAGGTCTTCATTGCGCTCTTTTGCGCCTCGTAACGGCTTTTGTCTGAACTTGAGATGCAGCCGGTTAAGCTCACTTCAACACGACCTTGATTGATGCCTTGGTTGGACGGGCCCTTGCTGCCCCCCCCCCCCTTCCCCCCGGGTTGCCCTTTATCCTTATCCTTTTTCATGCTCCCCCGTATCACCCCTGGTTCCCGCATGATTATCCCACGCTCGAGTTGCTTGTCGGCCCGCCCCTGCGGCCGAGATTCGGTCGTTCATTCGGGCTTCCGAGGGTGTGGGTCTACGGACGGTACTCCGTTAAGCTTCAGGCCAAGTACCTGATGCGCCTCAGGCTGCGGTGTCGAAACCTAGAGTCATCTGCTGCCAAGGTATCACTAGGAGACGGTCTCCTCCTGCGCACTCCAGCCGAGACAGCGGCAGGTACTACCTCCCCACTTTACTATGAAACATCAAAACATCACCGCAGCCTCATCAAACAAACCCTGCCGTCATATCAGCCTCGCCGCCTCCCCGACGCTTCCCACTTCAGGCCCTGCCCTCGAATCGGGCATCTGATGGCTGCTTCCGAGTCCGTTCTCGCTTTTCTCGCCGAGGCCAAGGCTCGCGACGATAGCCTTCCCCTTGTCACGGGTCTGCTCTTCCACCTGGAAGCTCGGCCCGCTTCAGACGGCTGATTCCCCTTGCTCCGCAGCTCAGCCCAAGCTGGATCTTGACCTCTACGTTCAAAACTACGTCGGCAAGTTTTTTCTCCATCGCCCATCTCTGTTCTCCTCCGCTGATACCTTCTCGGCAGGCCGCACTCGATTCGATCGACTTCTCTTCATCGGCAAGGCGTGCGCTCCGCTATGCGTTGACGCTCTCAAGGCTGCCGTCGCCGAGGCTAAAAAGGGACACGATGTCGGGCGCTTCAAGGAGGCCGTGGAATGCCTCAGGATCGCCGCTCCCGACGAGCCCGAGGCAACGGGAGACGATGCCTGGATAAACAAGACCGAGGTGGCAAACAAGACCGAGACAGCCCGTCTTGAGGCTGAGCTCAAGGGCTACAAGAACAACCTAATCAAGGAGAGCATCCGGGTGCGAGTTGCCACTTCTCTGTCCTCGTCCTCGTCCCGCTGACCGATTCGTCTGCAGATGGGCAACGAGGACTTGGGCAAGCACCTGGAGAGCATCGGAAAACTCCAAGAAGCCTCGGATGCGTATGGGCGCATGCGTCAGGACGTCGGTACTGCCAAACACATCGTCGAATGCATCAGGCACGTCACCACCGTGGCCTTGCAACGTCGTGACTGGACCGTCGTCTCGAGTTCCGTTGGCAAGCTGGCCGGCGTGCAGACCGACGAGGACGACAAATCGACGCAGGCCTATGTCAAGGTCGCCTCGGGTATCGCTCTCCTCTGCACCAGCCACTATCTGGATGCCGCAAACAGCTTCCTTCAGGTTGACTCGTCTGCGCCTCCGGCCGCCTACGCCAACGTTGCGAGCCCCAACGACATCGCCATCTACGGCGGGCTCACGGCTCTCGCTACCATGCAGAGGCAGGATTTGCAGCAGCGAGTCTTGGACAACCAGGCCTTTCGCACCTTTTTGGAACAAGAGCCCAACGTGCGCAAGGCCATCAGTCTCTTCATCAACGGGCGCTACTCCAGCTGCCTGTCGATACTAGAGTCGGTCCGCCCCGACTACCTGCTCGACATCTACCTTCACAAGCAGATTCCGGCCCTTTACTCCAAGATCCGGAGCAAGTGCATCGTGCAATACTTTGTACCCTTTTCCTGCGTCACCATCGACAGCCTCAATACCGCCTTTGGTCAGCCCGGCCAATCCATAGAGCCCGAGCTCGTCGACATGGTCCGCGACGGTCTGCTCAAGGCCCGCATTGATGCCAAGGACAAAGTAAGAGCCCCGTTGCGTCCTCCTTACTGCACAGTGCATGCGTCGGCCGAAGCTCACAGCGACGGCGCCATAGCTTCTGGTTGCCGTCTGCCCAGATCCCCGGGTCGAGATGCAAATGGAGATTCTCGAGGTGGCCCGGCGCTTCGAGCAGGACGCCAAAGAGCGGCTGCGGCGTATCAACCTCATCGCGGCCGGTCTGGAAGTCATCGGAGCCCACCACAAGCATCCGGCTGAGGCCGGGTCGAACCTTGACACGGACGACTCATGGTACGACGGCAACCCGCACCTCGCCGGTCGGGCGCCGGTCGAGAGCCGCGGCTGATGCCAGGCGTGGCGCGTGGCTACGATACGACGCGCACGTCCCTTTTGGTCGATCCGTCCGCCGCCGTCAGCTGGGTGACTTGTCTCCTGCGTCGAAGCACGGCAGAGACGGCGAAGGCCCCCTGGACGGGAATGCTGACGCTCCTAAGCCGGCAGCTGGGGAGGGGTGCTCATTGGTGGGGTGCGAGCTTCAGCCCGAACGCGCGGGTATCACGGCATGGCGTTGGGGGTTGGCCGTTACCGGGAGGCTGTGCGAGGCTCGTTTACCGACGGGGCAGTCTAGAGCTCAATGAGCAAAGCAAAGTTTTTTTTTCGAGAAACGGGTTTGTTGGTATCGGCGCCAGGCCCCTTTGTTTGAGCGATGGCGCCATGGATGCGACCCCAAGCAGATGCCATGACCGCCTCCCTGGTGGTATCAGGTTCCTCGCCCACAAGATACAGGTCGAGAGTGTGAAAGGCCAAAGTCAACGATGGGCGGCTCATCGCCCTGCATACAATGTTCCGTAGCCAAGCCGCGGCGGCTCCCGCTGCCCCGTTCAGCCCATCAACTGCCGCAAGTTATCCGGGGGCCACCTAACCTGAGCAAAGGTGAGGCAGCGCTTTATGCTCTGAAGGAACTTGCGGGTGACCTCGTCGCCCATTACGTGACCCTTCTCGCCGCCGTGTAGCTTCTCTCGCGCGCTACGCTCGTGGATGCCGACCATGGTGACGCCGATGGGCCAGGCGGCTTTGCCGATGCTCAGACGGAGGTAGCCGTCGTTGGCATCTAGGTAGCGCCTTTCTTGGAGAGCCTTGACGATTTCGACGATGGGTTCGAGGAGGGAGTTGTCGAGGTCGCCGGCTTCGAATTTGCGAAATAGCTGTCAAGACATCAATCAGTATATCAAAGAAAAAAAAATGCGAATCAAAAAGGTAGGCTTGGTTCGGTAGGATTGATAAGTGACAGGTAGGAGAAAAAAAAAACTGACAACAGATATGGAGAGAACCAAAATGGTGAATAGGGGGAGCCAACAAAAGGGCGAGACTCACCGGCTTCATGTTCTCCCTCGTCTGCACCATTGCGCTGTACGCCGTCTTGCTGGCCGTCGTATCACTCCGCTCATCCTCAACAGCTCGCTCATACTCGACGAGGACCATGGTAAAGTAACTTGCGAGCTGCCTAAACAGCCAGCTGCGGCCGTCGGCGTCTTTCGGCACGGAGCCATCGACCTTGATATCAGCCCCTTCCACGAGCTGCAGCGTCGTCGGAATCGGCCCATCCGTCACCACCGTCCTAAGCTTACGATATCGTCGCAGCCTTGCCATGGCCGACTCTCCAAATAATCTGACAGGCTGACCGAGCGCCCGCAAGCCGCTGATCAGCTCCTCGTCGGTCACCTTTGCGTCTTGGTTATCCTCGTCTTCCCTTTCGCCTGAGCGCCTATCGGGGAGTTCAGGTAGGCCGAGACGTTTTCTTCTTCTTCGCTCTTCTTCTAGTTCGAGCTCGGACCGACGGAGACGAGACGCCTCGGCCAGTCTTCGTCGCTTTTCTTCGCGCGCTGCCGTTTCCGCCGCTAGGTCTTCTTCGTGATTGCGCTTGGCCGCCGCTTTCATCGCCCGACTCGTTTCGAGCGCTTTTTGCTCGGCTTCGTAGACCGCCGCGCGAGAGGCTTCTAGGTCGCTGCGCTTGAGGTATTTCTTGCTCGAGTCGGAGGGTTTGGTCTTGGCCAGCTCCTTGCTCATCATCGCTGCAAAGTCCATGGCTTTCGTGTAGCCCTCTGCGGGTGCATTCGAAACTTCTTCTCCTTTTTTTTTTCTCTCTCTCTCTCTCTCTCTTTTCGTCTCCTCCGCTTGGCCTGTCAGTCGAGGTAGTCAATGCGAAGGAAGGTTCCAAGGTGATGAATTGATTTGTCTCCGGCTTCTGGCGCGCCCCGTGGGAGTTACTATCGACGAGCGGAATATCTTATTCCCGACCAGGAATTATCCATAGCCTGCTTCGCGCTCAAAACCATCCACTCCATTCTACAGCAATGCCGCTGCTCGTAAAGTCCCCGATGGACTGACCGATTTTCTGGGAGGCTTCAGAGTCCTCAGCTGCCGACTGCTTGCCTGCGAGGGTTTCGGTGGCCATGTCCTCCCACTCCGGGGACTCCGACGACTATCTTCCTGCGCCCTTTCTGGTGCATCTCGCCTACAGGACTGGCACGTTCCATCGGTAAGTTTCACCAGGGACTCGACGGGTTTGTGCTTAGAACCGTCATTCAGGCCTGAAGAGTTCGCCTTCGAATCTCTGCCCCCTCACATTTCCATTTACACATGGCCAAGCTGCACACTCAGCGAGCTGGCTGTGGAGCTCGCGGCATCTAAGCCTTCGGCGCTTCCATACCCAGCTATCGGTACCAGACTGGCCTTTCAGCTCGTGTATCCCGACCTCAGAGGCATGACTTCACTTGGCGATGCGCCGCCCCGCTATGCGGTAAAGGATCTCGGCAGCATCGTCATCGGGCAAGGCGGACCGGGAGCGGAGACGTCCGATGTCTCGGGCGGCGCGTCGAGGGCCGACCATGATTTCGATAAGACGTTAAACGATGCACGCTTCGTCGTCGGAGACATCGTATCTTGCGCCATCTTGCCACCCCTCTCGGATGGATCAGTGGCGCCGGCGTTCAGTGCAAGGAGAGACTCAGGTCGAGGCCTAGGAGGGGGCTATACCGCTCGGGAGAACGGTCTTGGGGGCGGCCGTGGTGCCCGAGTCGGATGGAGAGAAGGCGGTGCAGGCAGAGGTGTTCCCTCGGGAGAATGGAGACGGGGGGAAACTCTGCCAGATCTGCCGCCTGCTAGGACGTGGGACGGAGGCCGGCGGTGATTCAAGCCGAGGTGTTTGGCAGGAGGCAGGATGAGTCTTTGCATTATACCCGGACCTGAGGCGTCGTCTAGGGCAGCTGGCACTCTTTATCCCAGCTAGGCATACAGCTCGACCGCAGTCCAAGATACCGAGCATAGCCAGTAGTGAACTTGCATCCCAATAGCCGGCCAAGTCCATCATCGCTCGAATATGGTATCGCCTCTGCGCTTTGCGCGCAGATTGATGAGGCCCTGGGACGGGTCAGCATCTTGGCCAGAAAAGGCGGTCCATCACCCACGTCTGTCTTATAGCCGACGTAGCCGACAATTGCCGGCACCACGACCATGTACATGATGGTGATAGTCGCCGTTCGCTTGTTCCATCTGAAATACTGATGGCGAGCCTTTTGCATTGCTGGTGCCAGGGGTTAGACGGAGAACAGGAGGCGGCAGCGTTGGTCACGCACCCTGCAACTTGATGAACGCCGGATCCGGCTTGAATCCTGAGATTTGTGCCGTCAGCGGCGCGTGTTTTATCCTTCCTGCACTCCGAGGATGCTCTCCGAGTTTAGCATACTGAGGTTTGCCATCTTGGACCGATTTCGTCTCGGCCTCCTCCTCTAGAGCGCTGGTGGTTGGTTGAAGCTCGAGCTCGCTCGCGGTCGTGGTGGTGGGGACGGAGAAGCTGATGCTTACCTCATGTCACATTGCCGCACAATTAATTGATGGCCTACTAGCAGTCATGCATGAATACTGCCTCGCCCCCGACTGGTCAACAGATTCTGTTAAAAGTGTATTGAACATTGATCAGATATTGCCTCGCCCCCAAGTAATCTGTTCGGGTCACAGTATTCCAGCGGCATCAAGAAGCACGCCTTGAACCTCGCGTCATTCGCTCTCAAGGACTCACGCAACGGACGTGGCGAGTCACGTGATCACACTCCTCTTAAGTCTTGTCTTTCCTGGAATATTCCGATCCAAGTTTCAACCTCCCAACAGAGGCCATCAGGTCTAGAAAAACTCCCGTTGCCTGGTCCTCGCCCCCCATCGTCTCGATACCATCAGCAGTCGATTCTTACGATACGTTATCTCGAGCTCCTCTGCGCTGTCTCTCTCAGCGCCTGAGGAGCCGCAGATTCTTCAGCGCGCCTCCCCTACGCGCCTGGGTGTCAATCCCTTCATCACCTTGAGCAACCAAAACCCTGCAAGTAGATCGTCATATCATCATGTCGCCCGTTCCTCCTCCTCCGCCTCCCGGCTGGGAGCCTCCTCCACCCCCTCCTCCACCGCCGCCGCCTCCGTCCTCGTCGATGCCACCTCCCCCATCGATGCCTCCACCCCCTTCAATGCCCGCCCCTCCTCCGCCGGGCTTCCAGCCTCACTCTGATCTTCAGATCGCAAAGTTCGCCCAGAAGAAGACTCAGTGGCTGCGCAACCGACGGAACAGGTTCGGCGAGAAGCGCAAGGCCGGCTTTGTCCAGACGCAAAAGGCCGACATGCCCCCCGAGCACCTGCGCAAGATCGTCAAGGACATTGGCGATGTCTCCCAGAAGAAATACACAAACGACAAGAGGAGCTATCTCGGTGCTCTCAAGTTTATGCCGCATGCCGTCATGAAGCTTTTGGAGAACATGCCGATGCCGTGGGAGTCGGCGCGCGAGGTCAAGGTTTTGTATCACGTCAACGGCTGCCTAACGCTGGTCAACGAGATCCCCCGAGTCATTGAGCCCGTGTTTTTCTCGCAGTGGGCGATGATGTGGACCTTTATGCGAAAGGAAAAGTCCGATCGAAGATTGTTCAAGCGGATGCGCTTCCCTCCCTTCGACGATGAAGAACCGCCTCTCTCATGGTCTGAGAACATCGAGGATGTGGAGCCTCTCGAGCCCATTCAGATGGAGCTTAACGAAGACGAGGATGAAGCCGTTATTGACTGGTTCTACGACCACCGTCCGCTCATCGATACACCGCACGTCAACGGCCCGAGCTACAAATCTTGGAACTTGACCTTGCCGCAGATGGCGACGCTGTACCGTCTTAGTCGACCACTCGTCTCGGAAGTTGTGGACAAGAACTATTTCTATCTCTTTGATCTTAAGAGTTTTCTAACGGCAAAGGCCCTCAACGTCGCTCTTCCGGGAGGCCCGCGCTTCGAGCCTCTGTACAAGGACATTGATCCAAACGACGAGGACTTTGGCGAGTTCAACGCCATCGACCGCATCATCTTCCGGAACCCTATCCGCACCGAGTTTCGAGTCGCCTACCCCTACCTCTACAACTCGCTGCCCCGCAGCGTCCATCTTTCTTGGCACTCGTACCCGCAGGTTGTCTTCAACCGAGCTGACGATCCTGACCTCCCAACCTTTCACTTCGACCGGCGAATCAACCCCATCTCGTCTCGCACCGTCGCCTCGAAGAACGTTGACGTGTCTCACGAAGACAAACTCTTCGGACCGGGAGAAGATGCAGAGCCTGAGGAGGAGGCGCTTGACCTGCCTATGGAGGTGGAGCCGTTTTTGGTCGAGGACGAGCTTGCGAGTGCCGACACCTCGGCGGCCATTGAGCTATGGTGGGCGCCATACCCGTTCAATAGAAGGTCTGGCAGAACGGTCCGCGCCCAGGATGTGCCGCTGGTGAAGCAGTGGTATCTTGAGCATCCCCCTACCGACCGGCCGCCCGTCAAAGTTCGCGTCTCGTATCAGAAGCTGCTGAAGAACTTTGTCCTCAACGACCTTCACCGGAAGAGCCCCAAGGCGCAAAACAAACAAAACCTTCTGAGGTCCTTGAAGCAGACCAAGTTCTTCCAGCAGACCACCATCGACTGGGTGGAGGCGGGCTTGCAAGTCTGCCGCCAGGGCTTCAACATGCTGAACTTGTTGATCCACCGCAAGAACCTCACCTATCTCCATCTCGACTACAACTTCAACCTGAAGCCCGTCAAGACCTTGACGACCAAGGAGCGGAAGAAGTCCAGATTTGGCAATGCCTTTCATCTGATGAGGGAAATCTTGAGGCTGACCAAGCTGATCGTGGATGCCCAAGTCCAGTACCGCCTGGGCAACATTGACGCCTTTCAGCTTGCCGACGGCATCCTCTACGCCTTCAACCATGTGGGACAGCTTACAGGCATGTATCGGTACAAGTACAAGTTGATGCACCAAATCCGGACCTGTAAGGACTTGAAACACCTCATCTACTACCGATTCAACTCTGGCCCGGTTGGCAAAGGCCCGGGCTGCGGCTTCTGGGCTCCCGCTTGGCGAGTGTGGCTGTTCTTCATGCGAGGCATCATTCCTCTCCTCGAGAGGTGGCTCGGAAACCTCCTGTCGCGCCAGTTCGAGGGCCGCCACAGTAAAGGCGTGGCCAAGACAGTGACGAAGCAGCGCGTGGAGTCGCACTTTGACCTCGAGCTTCGCGCGTCCGTCATGGCAGATCTGATGGACATGATGCCGGAGGGCATCAAGCAGAACAAGGTGAACACGGTGCTCCAGCACCTGTCTGAAGCCTGGCGATGCTGGAAGAGCAACATCCCCTGGAAGGTCCCCGGCTTGCCCGCCCCGATCGAGAACATCATCCTGCGATACGTCAAGTCCAAGGCCGACTGGTGGATCTCCGTGGCTCATTACAATCGGGAGAGGATTCGGAGAGGGGCAACGGTGGACAAAACGGTCGCCAAGAAGAACGTCGGCCGCCTGACGAGATTGTGGCTCAAGGCCGAGCAGGAGCGACAACACAACCACATGAAGGACGGCCCATACGTCTCTTCCGAGGAGGCCGTGGCCATCTACACCACCACCGTTCACTGGCTGGAGTCACGCAAATTCTCGCCCATTCCCTTCCCAAGTGTGTCGTACAAGCACGACACCAAGATCCTGATCCTTGCCCTCGAGCGGCTGAGAGAGGCGTACTCCGTCAAAGGCCGCCTCAACCAGAGCCAGAGGGAGGAGCTGGCCCTGATAGAGCAAGCCTACGACAGTCCGGGTACCACGCTGGAGAGGATCAAGCGATTCCTGCTGACACAGCGGGCGTTCAAAGAGGTCAACATTGACATGAACGACAACTACAGCACCATCAACCCCGTATACGACATCGAGCCCATCGAAAAGATCAGCGACGCCTACCTGGACCAGTACCTCTGGTACCAGGCCGACCAGAGGCACCTCTTCCCCGCTTGGATCAAGCCGTCCGACTCGGAGGTCCCGCCGTTACTGGTCTTCAAGTGGGCGCAGGGCATCAACAATCTCAGCCAGGTTTGGGAGACCAAGGACGGCGAATGCAACGTTATGATCGAAACAGAGCTTTCCAAGGTCTACGAAAAGATGGAGCTGACCCTACTGAACTCGCTGCTGAGACTCATCATGGACCACAACCTGGCGGATTACATCACAGCCAAGAACAATGTCCAGCTCACGTACAAGGATATGAACCATGTCAACAGCTACGGCATGATCCGTGGCCTTCAATTCTCCGCATTCGTGTTCCAGTACTATGGACTGGTCCTGGATCTCTTACTGCTGGGGCCGCAGCGAGCGAGCGAGATTGCCGGTCCGCCCCAGAGCCCCAATGACTTTCTGCAGTTCCGAGACAGGGAGACGGAGTGCAGACATCCCATCCGCTTGTACTCGCGCTACATTGACAAGATCTGGGTGTTTCTGCGATTCTCGGCCGAGGAATCGAGAGATCTCATACAGCGCTTCCTCACCGAGCAGCCCGATCCTAACTTTGAGAACGTCATCGGGTACAAGAGCAAGAAGTGCTGGCCGCGCGACTCTCGCATGCGCTTGATGCGGCACGACGTGAATCTCGGCCGAGCTGTCTTCTGGGATTTGAAGAATCGACTGCCCCGGTCCGTGACCACCATCGACTGGGACGACAGCTTCGTCAGCGTTTACAGCCGCGACAATCCCAATCTTTTGTTTTCCATGTGCGGATTCGAAGTCCGAATTCTGCCCAAGATCAGGAATATAAACGACGAATTCCCCATCAAGGACAGCGTATGGTCGCTGGTGGACAACACGACCAAGGAGAGGACCGCGTACGCCTTCCTTCAGGTTACCGAGCACGACATCCAAAAGTTCAACAACCGCATCCGACAGATTCTCATGTCGTCTGGCTCCACCACCTTCACCAAGATTGCCAACAAGTGGAACACGGCCCTCATCGCGCTCTTTACCTACTATCGCGAGGCTGCTGTGTCCACTATCAACCTGTTGGACACCATTGTCAAGTGTGAGACGAAGATCCAGACCAGGGTCAAGATTGGGCTCAACTCCAAGATGCCCTCGAGGTTCCCGCCGGCCGTGTTTTACACACCCAAAGAGCTTGGAGGTCTAGGCATGATTTCCGGCTCTCACATCCTCATCCCCGCGAGCGACAAGCGCTGGTCCAAGCAGACTGACACCGGCGTCACGCATTACCGAGCCGGCATGTCGCACGACGAGGAGACGCTGATCCCCAACATCTTCCGGTACATTATCCCTTGGGAGGCCGAGTTCATCGACTCGCAGCGGGTCTGGACCGAATACTCGCAGAAGCGGCTCGAGGCGAACCAGCAGAATCGCCGCTTGACGCTGGAAGACCTCGAGGATAGTTGGGATCGAGGTCTGCCCAGGATCAACACGCTCTTCCAGAAGGACCGAAGCACACTGAGCTTCGATAAGGGTTACAGGGCTCGCTCGGAGTTCAAGGTCTATCAGCTGATGAAGAGTAACCCGTTCTGGTGGACGAGCCAGCGACATGACGGCAAGCTCTGGAATCTCAACGCCTATCGCACAGACGTCATCCAGGCGCTGGGCGGCGTGGAGACGATCCTGGAGCACACTCTCTTCAAAGCCACCGGATTCCCGTCGTGGGAGGGCCTCTTTTGGGAGAAGGCGTCCGGGTTCGAGGAGTCCATGAAGTTCAAAAAGCTCACAAACGCGCAGAGATCGGGTCTGAACCAGATTCCCAACCGTCGCTTCACGCTCTGGTGGTCGCCGACCATCAACCGCGCCAACGTCTACGTCGGTTTCCAGGTGCAGCTCGATCTCACCGGCATCTTCTTGCACGGCAAGATTCCGACTCTCAAGATCTCGCTCATCCAAATCTTCCGAGCGCATCTGTGGCAGAAGATCCACGAGTCGGTCGTCATGGATCTGTGTCAAGTGTTCGACCAGGAATTGGAGTCGCTGGGGATCGAAACGGTGCAGAAGGAGACGATTCATCCTCGAAAGTCGTACAAGATGAACAGCTCCTGCGCCGACATTCTCCTTTTTGCAAGCCACAAGTGGAACGTGACGCGTCCATCGCAGCTGCACGATACTAAGGATACGATCGAGCAGACGACGACGAACAAGTTCTGGATCGACGTACAGCTCCGGTACGGAGACTACGACTCGCACGACATCGAGCGATACACCCGCGCCAAGTATCTGGACTACACGACGGACAGCGCGAGCATCTACCCGTCCGCCACCGGACTCATGATTGGCATTGATCTTGCCTACAATCTGTACGCGGCGTTCGGCATGTACTTCCCCGGGCTCAAGGTGCTTGTTCAACAAGCCATGGCCAAGATCATGAAGGCAAACCCGGCGCTGTACGTGCTGCGCGAGCGTATCCGCAAGGGGTTGCAGCTCTACGCCTCGGAGAGCAACCAGGAGTTCCTGAACTCGCAGAACTACTCGGAGCTATTCAGTAACCAGATCCAGCTGTTCATCGACGACACCAATGTCTACCGCGTCACCATCCACAAGACATTCGAGGGCAACCTGACGACCAAGCCAATCAACGGGGCCATCTTCATCTTCAACCCCCGGACCGGACAGCTCTTCCTCAAGATCATCCACACGAGCGTCTGGGCGGGACAGAAGCGCCTCGGACAGCTGGCCAAGTGGAAGACGGCGGAGGAAGTGGCGGCTCTTATACGATCTCTGCCGGTCGAAGAGCAGCCGAGACAGCTCATCGTGACGCGAAAGGGTCTGTTGGATCCCCTCGAGGTCCAGCTGGTCGATTTCCCCAACATCTCGATCCGGGCGTCGGAACTGCAGCTCCCGTTCCAGGCCGCGATGAAGGTGGAGAAGCTGGGCGACATGATTTTGCGAGCGACGGAGCCTCAGATGGTCTTGTTCAACCTCTATGACGAATGGTTGAAGAGCATTTCGTCCTACACGGCCTTTTCCCGTCTGATTCTCATTCTCCGCGCTCTACACGTCAATCCCGACAAGACCAAGATGATTCTCCGGCCGGACAAGACGGTCATCACACTGGACCATCACATATGGCCGTCGCTGAAGGACGAGGACTGGATCAAGGTGGAGACGCAGCTACGAGACCTCATCCTCAACGACTACGGCAAGAAGAACAACGTCAATGTATCGAGCCTGACGAGCAGTGAGGTGCGGGATATCATTCTGGGCATGGAAATCTCGGCGCCCTCGATGCAGAGACAGCAAGCGGCCGAGATCGAGAAGCAGCAGCAGGAGCAGCAACAGCTGACGGCTGTGACGACCAAGACGCAAAACGTGCACGGCGAGGACATTATTGTGACGACGACGTCTCAGTTTGAGCAGCAGACGTTTGCTTCCAAGACGGAATGGCGGACAAGGGCCATAGCGACATCAAACCTGCGAGCCAGGACGAAGAACATTTATATCTCGTCGGTGGACAACAGCCTGGACGAGATGACGTACGTGATGCCCAACAACATCATCAAGCGCTTCATCACAATCGCAGATCTGCGAGTGCAGGTGGCAGGCTACCTGTACGGTTCCCCGCCGCCGGACAATGACCAGGTGATGGAGATTCGGTGCATCGTCATGATGCCGCAGATCGGCGGCCTGCGCAATGTACAGTTGCCACAACAGCTACCGCAGAGCCCGTTCCTGGAAGGCCTGGAGCCGCTGGGAGTCATCCACACCGTCTCGGGCAACGAGCTGTCGTACATGTCGGCGCCGGACGTGACGGAGCACTCGCGGCTACTGGACTCGCACCAGGAGTGGGACAAGACGAACACGGTGACGGTCTCGGTCTCGTTCACGCCAGGCAGCGTCTCGCTCTCGGCATGGGGCCTCACGCCTCAGGGGTACAAATGGGGCGCGGAAAACAGAGACATGCAGAGCGACCAACCTCACGGCTTCACGACGACCATGGGGGAGAAGCGCAAGCTGCTGCTCAGCCCGCGCTTCAGGGGCTTCTTCCTGGTGCCGGACGACGGCAGATGGAACTACAGCTTCATGGGGAGCGCGTTTGCGGGCATGGAGAAGAAGGCGGTGCACGTCAAGCTGGACACGCCGATGCCCTTCTACAGCGACCAGCACCGGCCGGTGCACTTCCAGAGCTTTTCCGAGCTTGAGGACACTTGGGTGGATCGGGCCGACAACTTTGAGTGAGGGAAGAAGAATGCCGGTGGAAGGGGTGAAAAGTAGGACGAAGGCAAAGCCTGTGTATTGTACATGGAGGGAGGGGGGTCGGAAGGACAACGAGTATATCAAGACATGGGCAGAAATGTCAGACGGGGTGACGCAACAGGCGGGCACAAAATAAGAGAACAGAGTGTAGAATTGGGTGAGAAGGAGAGCTTGCTTCGTGAAGCGAAGGCGAATTGCTTTGGGGGAAAAGAAAGGAGGAGAGCTATCGAGTTGTCCGGGAAGGGGGAAAGTTCGGAGATGTTGGCGAGGAAAAGGTTTGGTGACGAGTTGAGGGTTGGGTGAGAGTAGCAGGCCGTATGTATGTAACCTTTGCTTGCACTGACGGCTTGCTTGTTCAACCGCCCGAATATGGCTCTTGGTCCAGCCTCGAAAATGGCACGGCGACCCACAAGAGGCGCAGGCGCAGAGCAGGATCGGCTGCAACGACGGCCATGGGCCCAAGTAGGCAGTTTCCACGAGCGAAATAGGTTGAAGAAGACGGGACAAGATGACGGCAGTTGGAAGATGTGGTGAAAGGGGGGCCGGGAAGAGAATCGGAGGAAGACACGGCAGTCAAACGGACCCCAAGAAGGAAGCGTCTAGTTGACAGACTGACTACCTACCTATCCAAGTAGGTCAGAGCAGCGAACAGTGAAGGGGGGGGAACATGGGAGCCGAGCGCCAGGCTCCGCGGCACCTGATTCCGGAACCTTGGAGACGTCATTGGGAGAGGGCGCCGCGAGGACGCTGTGGGGGGAGG
>LAZP02000013.1:81909-95066 GCA_001272575.2 Ophiocordyceps unilateralis | reverse complement strand
AAGAAAGAAAGGCAGGAAAAAAAAAAAGGGAAAAAAAAAAAAAAAGGTCCGTCCTCGTTGAGATGCCGCCGGGGCATACCTGGATCCAGGAGGTGGGTCGGCCTTGGAAGGAGGTAATTACAATGATGTAGGTAGGTCATGATGAGAAAAGGTGATGGATCGGGCAGCATAGAATTGAAAATGCTTGAGCCATGGCGCTCAAGGCTCTCGTCACTTGGGATCATGGTCCGAGTTTCATTCAGTCCGGGGCGCAGCCTGCAACTGAGGAGGCTTCCGAACCCTCTTCGGCGTCGCCATCTTGCTGCTGCTGAGCCTGCTCCTGTGTCTGCTCTTGTGTCTGCTGAGAGGCCTGCTGCGTCTGCGTCTGTTGACTCTGCTGCTGCGCCTGAGTGAGCGTCTTGCTGGGTCTCGCCTTGGCAGTCTTCGGGGCACCGCCTCCGGCCTTCTGTTCAGCGGCGGCGGCGAGGGCGGCCTTCTTAGCCGCCAGCGTCGCCTTGCGCTTCTCAACAGCACCGGCCATGTTCCCGTTCGCCCAGCGGCCTGCGCGAGAGAGAAAAAGTCAGCAGACGAACAACGGCCGGCGGAACGGACAACTTACTCTTCATCGAGGCCGACATCTTCTCCGACTTGGTCATCGACTTGTAATCCTTGGGCGGCCGGTCTTCTCCCTCTCCGGCAGCGGGCGGCCGAGTGGCGGGCGCGCCGTTGCGGCTGGCGCCCGACTTGGACACGACCTTGATCTTGGACACCTTGCGGTTGCCCGGGGCCGAGCCAGCCTCTCCGGTAGCGGCCGCGTCCACTGCGGCCTGCTGGGCGCCAGCGCGCTTGCCCCTTTTCTTTGGCGGCGACTGGTCGACGACGTCGGGCTCATCAGGCTCGTCACGGAATCGCTTCTGACGCTTGGGTCGGAACGAGTACGACGACTCCACTGTGTGGGACGATGACTCGGACGAGGCCGTCGAAGGTCGCGAGTCGCCGCTATCCGTCTCAGCAGATGATTGCTCGCTGGCGTTCTTGGACTTGGGAATCTTGAGCGTCAGGACGTGACGCTTGGGCTGGCCGTCTCCCTCTCTGGCCTGCTCCGCCTCCGTCTGCTCAGTCTTGAACGACTTGGAGGTCTTCTTCCCGCGGCGAGCGGTGGGCGCATCCGTCGTCGGCGGCGTCGAATCTTCTTCGGCCACAGTGGCACCGGCCTCCTTGGCGCCATACCCACGAGCGCGCCGTCGCTTGCCCCCCTTATGGGGCGTGTCCTCGTCGTCCGGCGGCGAGGCGGCCCTCTTCTTTCCGGCAACCGCCTTCTGACGAGGCTCGACGGTGGGCACGGCCTTGACGCTGACTGCCGCTTGCTTCTTCCTACCGGGCTTGGCCGGGGCCGGCGTCCCGCTGCGGCTCGCCTGCTTTGGGGCCGGGTCGAAGTGCTGTACCGGCTTGCGCGTCCGCTTGCCCTTGACCTCCTCCTTTCCGGCCTCGCATGCCTTCAGCGTCTGCTTCGGCTGGCCACGGAGGAGTCGCTGCGGCCCCAGGGCGCCCTCGACGTCCCGGTTTTCCATGTCCTGATGCCCAATTCTGGATGGGTGAGGGTCGTATGCAAAGTAGAAGGAGTTGGCCATAATGCGGTCTTGACTCTGCATCCAACGCGTGTCGCCCTCCGTCTCCTTATCTTTATCTTTCTCCTTGCTTTCCTTGCTCTCCTTGTCGCCCTTGGACTTTCGACCGTGTTTCTTCACCACAAAATCGGGCTCCATGTGATGAGGGCCCGCAACGCTCAGGTCTCGCGTTTTGCTTTCATATCTCGTGTCGGCTTCTAGCCGTTTTCTTGCGTTTTCGTGATCCTGCACAAGCTTAACCTGGTCTTGATACTCGATCTGCCACTCGAGCATGGCCATGTTGATAACGTTGAGCGTCTGCCAGAGTTCTTCTGTAGGCATTTGCTTGTAGTTCGCGAGCGCAGAAGCGTAGACGGCAGGGTCCTGCAACTTGCGGCACTTGAACAAGATGGGCTTCTCGGTGGGGTCCTGAGTGTCCGCCGCAGAGCCGTTTGAGCCGTTCTCTTCCGTGGCCGCGGCGACGGGCGAGTTGGCCGCCGTGGGTTCGGCGGAATCAGAGCCTTGGGCGTCGTCGGTGCCGTCTTTTCCACCGGACGCTGCAGCCCGCTGCGCTGCTGTCTCGCCGACCTCCCCTTTGCCCTTTCTCTTCGGCTCGGGGCAAGGGTACATCTGGTATTCGTCATTGATGTAAGGTCTCAAGTGTGCCCAGCGCGGGTCCGAGATTTGGACCTGAGCCGGGACCGTTCGGACATGTTGGCGAATATCGGGCTGATTGAGCACCGAAAGGCCGTCACTTTTGGAGGCCATGTTCGCGTTTGCTTCAGGCGTTGCGGAAATGGGCGGCGTGGGCTCGGTGCCATTTGCAACATCGAGCGTAGGCTGCTCTACCAAGTGATCCCCCTTGGAGGCGTCGTCGGCATCCACCTGAGTTGCGTTGGTATGAGACTGCTCAGAATCGGGCTGGCCTTTGTCGATGGCCTTTTCCGCAAGAGGATCCAGGGCTGTCTCAGACTCAGGCTGTGCAGTTTCTGTGGTCTCGAACTGCTGGACCTCTGTTGCCTCAAGCTGCTGGATCTCTGTAGGCTCGGGCTGCTGAGCCTCTGTAGCCTCGGACTGCTGAATATCTGTAGCCTCGGACTGCTGAATATCTGTAGCCTCGGGCTTCTGGGTCTCCGTAGCCTCGGACTGCTGGATCTCCGTAACCGCGGACTGCTGGATCTCCGTAACCGCGGACTGCTGAAACTCTGTAGGCTTGGGCTGCTGGGTCACTACAGGCTCGGGCTGCTGAGCCTCTGTAGCCTCGGGCTTCTGAACCTCCGTAGCCTCGGACTGCTGAGTCTCTGTAGCGTCAAACTGCTGAATCTCCGTAGGCTCGGGCTGCTGGGCCTCTGTAGCCACGGGCTTTTGGGCCTCCGTAGCCTCGGACTGCTGGATGTCTATAGCCTCGGGCTGCTGGGTCTCTGTTGCCTCGAGCTGCTGAATGTCTGTAGCCCCGGATTTCTGGATCTCTCCAGTCTTTGGCTGCTGCACTTCTGTGGCAGCGACCTGCTGGGGCTCCTTTTCCTCAGGCTGCTGGACCTCTGTAGCGGAGACGAGGGCAGAGACGTCGCCCTCGGCCACATCGCGACCGGAACCATCGTCATTGGCAGGCTGGCGAGGGCTCTCTCCAGTACCCAGGCTCTCCTCACGAAGTCGGGGCGAGTTGAACGGATCGGCTGTGCTTGGCAGATCGGACCACGACGAGAATGAAGGATCCTGTTGATACTCCCGAGGCGTGTTGACAACAGTCTCGGTGAAGCTGACGGCGGCGGGCGCGTCAACTTTCTGCTCCTGCTGCGACGAGTTGACGATCTCGCTCTGGGGGAGCATGGAAGGCTCCGAAGCGTCAAGGCTCACGGCCGGCTCAGGAAGAGTGACGGCATCGGCGACAGTGTCCGAGACGGGCTGCTGAGCGTTAGAGCTGGTATTTCCGTCGACGGGAGTAGGGCCCTCCGAGGCCGTCAACTTGGAGGGGGGCGAAGAGCCTCGCGGGCGAGATTCGGCCTCGTCCAGGTCGGAAAAGGAGATGCCAACCTCAATAGTGTCCTTGACGTCTTCATCCTGTTGGTAGCTCTTGGCATCTGCGTTCTTACGAACTGTGTTGCGGCGAGTCATGATGCCTTCATCGCCGACTGAATTGCCTCGCTTCTTAGGAGGGTGCGAGTGTACATTTTCCGTGAGGTCAGTAAGGTCCGACTTGCGCTTCTTACCGCGAGCGGAGACAGACGATGAGCTGGGAACTATAGGTTCGTCGTCGGTGTCTTCAAGGTTGTGCTCCATGTTATAGTAGCTGACGCGGGTGCGCTTGCGAAGACTGTGGCCGCCCTTAACGGGACTGCCATCCTCAGCAAAGTCGTCAAAGCCGTCCATGGTGCGGGAGCGGCGTTTTGTGCCAGCCTGGGAGCGAATAGGGTTAGGAGAGGAAAGGTTGAGGTTGTGCTGCTTGCTGCCGCGACGATTGGCTGTTTGAGGCGTTGAGACGGATGGTACTTCAGGGCTCGCTGGAGACGGCAGACGATCCTCAGGTGTGGACTGAGGAGAACTGGATCCTGGCAGCGGCCTGCGACGGGCGCTGGCCCGGCGGTCCATGACGAGCTGATAAATAGGCGTGTAAGAAGGCGGCCTGTAGTAGAGGGGCGAAGCCAGCAAGTTGTATGAACAAGTAACAGCCCCGGCCGCAGCGGACGGGAGAAAGACGAATAACTACCAGTAGAGGCACCGATGTTTGAGGAAGTGATGAGGGAGGGCGAGGAGATGAGATGAGAACAAGTCGCGATGAAAGCGGATGAGTCGCGTGTGAAGGAGAACGAGGGCAAAAAAAAAAAAAAAAATAGGCCTGAGGCGTGAGGAAGAGAGATGCTGCTGCAAAGGCCCCGGCAAGCGTGGGGAAAGGGCAGGCCACAAGGCACAGGCGGCAGTGCGAGGCAACAAGGGAACCGGCTGGGGCGGGGCCGTTGCAGAAAGAAAGGACGAGAGTGAAGAAGATGAAGAAGATGAAGAAAGTAAGAAGAAGAAGAGATTGATGATGAGTGTTTCCAGGGCGAGGCCGACAGCCTTGAGCGTTTGCCGCTTTGGACCAAGAGGTGCTGGGGGAATTTCTGAGAGGTGTGCAGCCTCGCCTTCAGCGGCCGTTGCCCTGAACAGGTACTGCGCTAAGCCGGGCTGATACTTGGCCAGCGCGGGCAACGATGCGGACGGGCCTGTACCGTGCGCTGTCACAGTACGTACAGGGTACTTGCTGACGGGGGTCGGGATAAACGGCGGCCAACTTGTTGAATCCTGTCTCCTGCTACTATTCTCCCTTTTGTCTCGCCTATTGAGCCTGTGTGCGAGAGAGAGAGAGTGAAGGTGAAGCGTATGCATGCGTACGAAGCGAATGCTGTGTGGACAGCCCTGTACGAATACACCGAATATGTCCGACGCGTGTCACGCCTCCATTAGGTACTGGTTACGGAGCCCCGTAGTGGGAGTTTGGGAGCTGTAACTACGATGCCCATTTACGCCATGCTTCTCTGTTCTATCCCTGTTTTGTCCTCTCTGTGCAAACACACTGGGATGTGAATAGGCTATTACAGGCCACGTTCAATAAGTTGTCGTTATGATTGTCCCTCTCACCCCCTTCCCTGACAGCCAATCAACGGCGATTAAAAAGGAATTTTGCACAGTGCGACGATCCATGTTTGTACCGTCACCTTGCTGCTGATCTGTTGATGACCTCGAGTACAATAGTTAAACAAACAGGAGCTTCTTATTCATTCACCAGCAAAACTTCTGCCGCTGCAATAAATGTTGCCCGGCTCTCGCCTCTCAGGTCTGCGGCTGCAAGGTGGCTAAGGGCACATCTGTTATGGTTCCCTGGCACTTCCTCGCAGTTGGCAGCTGGCCGCTTGAATCCGAATGCCCTCGGTTTGAGGTACTAACTGGTCGGTACTTGATGTTTCTACCCGCAGACGACAGGCTGCGCGTCAGACTTTGAATCATCGGTCCATCAGTCAACGCCACTGTCTGGCAGCAAGGAACAAACAACTCATCTACATACATACGACACATTTACACACATACATGAGCACGCGGGCTGCACAAGGAATCAATTCCAAAGTAGTTGCCTGCCTGCCTGCCTAGTAAGACTCCCTACAGAGGTAAATACGTAGGTAGGTAGGTAGGTAGGTAGGTGGTAGGCATGCTGGTCGCATGCTGGTCTGCATTTCGTCCAGAGTAGGAGTGTATACGCAAAGAGACTTTCGTGCAGTCGGCTCACCGCCACGGGTCTCGGTATCTAACCTGTACCCCATACTTTACCCCGGCCATGCTTCCTCCAGGTTGCGCCCCACGCTCGCGTCACCAATCAGCTTTGATTGCCTTAGCTAACCTAGACGACATGTGGCCGACGACGACGCGCCATCAACCGTCTTCTTCCCGTCGCAATACGCCGCGTCCGTCATGGCATCCCGAAAGAACAAGGCTGCGGCCGACGAAAACCTCGATGAGCTCTTCTCCGGCATCGGCGACGGCGCCAAGTCCTCCAAACCCAAGCCGTCCTCTAAGCCCAAGCCCCTTACGGGCGACGACGACATCCTCGCCGACCTCGAGTCCCAGCTCGCCTCGCAGCAGCCTGCTTCCCGACCTCACACTCCACGTGTCAAGGACGGAGCAATATCCCGTCGTCCCGCCGCGACGCCCCCGGCTGTCGCTGAGGACAAGGTCGCCACCGCCGCCGCCGCCGCCGCCCGCAAGTCGACCGATAGTGCCAGGAGCCTCAAGGCCAGCTTCACCCCGAGCGCCACCAGCTCTGAGTTACACGAGGCCGAAAAGAAGAGCAATGCCGAGCAAGACCAATCCGCTGCCCCCGGCGCCGGCTGGTGGGGAGGCATCTTGTCATCTGCCACGGCGGCCATG
Source organism: Ophiocordyceps unilateralis (assembly GCA_001272575.2). Classification (NCBI taxonomy): domain Eukaryota; kingdom Fungi; phylum Ascomycota; class Sordariomycetes; order Hypocreales; family Ophiocordycipitaceae; genus Ophiocordyceps; species Ophiocordyceps unilateralis. Next base: position 88,584 of record LAZP02000013.1, on the reverse strand, counting down.
AAGCAGGCCGAGGCCGCCTACCAGGGCATACAGCATAACGAGGAGGCCAAGAAGTGGGCCGAGCAGGTCCGAGGCTTGGGCACCATCGACGTCGGCGCATTGCGGACCTACGGTGAGCTCAATCGATTCCCTCAAGTCTGCTCGTCTGACAAGAACTTGCATAGGCGACGAGCTCCGCAGTCGTGCTCTGCCGACCTTTGCCAACATCCTCCACACCCTGGCGCCGCCCATCAGCTCCCACGAGCGGCTCCTCATTCACATCACCCACGATCTCGTCGGCTACCCCTCGCTCGACCCCCTCATCCACGGTGTCTTCGCCAGGGTTATGTCCCAGGTCGAGGGGGGCGACCTTCTCGTCGTCCAGCGCGGCCACGAAAGCGGCTCCCGCCCGGTCGGCGATATTTCAGCTGGATGGCGCGACGGACCCTGGTGGAGGCAGACGGGTTCGCCCCGCGCTCTCGGTGTGGTCAAGGGCTTGACCGAGGGCACCAAGCTCTGCCGCGCCAGCGCCGAGTCCTACGCCACTGAGCACTATGCCGCCGCCGGCGGTCTGGAGCAGGCCAAAGTCCGCGCCACGGAGGACTTGAGCGAGAGCAACCCGGTGCGGACGTCGGACCTGTTCCTCGCCGTGCAGGCCATCAGCATCGATGCCGACAAGACACTCTTCGCCCGCACCGCTTCCGCCGACAAGGATCAGGAGTCGTCGACGGTCAAGGAGCAGGACGAATCGGACGAGCTCGTCTATCTCGCCGTCTTCGTCCTCGACCCGGTCCATGAGATCGAATTCTCCACTCTGAGCCAGCCCGTGCCGGCAAAGTGGACCCGCTGGCTCGACGCCGCGGCGCCGCCCTCTGGCCCCGCCGAGGACGATGCGACGACAGCCGAGAGTGGGATCCCTCCGGAGATCAGGGAGATACTGGACGACGGCGGCGTCGATCCGCGGGAGTGGGTGGCGGAGTGGATGGAGGAGGCGCTGACGCTCGCTGTCGGCGTCGTGGCCCAGCGCTACGTGGCCCGTCGGATGGGCGTGGGCGAAGGGGGCCTGGGACGGGGGAAGAAGAGGGTTGACGAACTGGCGCAGGCCGGAGAGGCAGCACGGGCCGGCGTGCTCTGATAAGTGGAAGGACGGAGCAGCGGTCTCGGAAGAAACGAGAAGAATACGTTTCAATGTCATACTTTTTTCCTTGTTTACGCCCAGCAGAAGGTGTGCGGCGACATGATGACTACCTACCTACCTACCTACCTACCTACTACGAGAGCAAATGGCGATACACGTCAGCTTATCTGTAGGAGCTCTGGAGCCACGCCCAAGTGGGAAAAGATGAATTGGACGTGGACTATGATGGTCCAAGCGACGATTTAGCAACAAGGGGTAATAAAGCGCATCTCGATTAGACAAGACACGCCCTTTTCCTTTTCAGCCTTCTTCCAACGCGCAGGACAATACGCACGACGCGAGGAAGAAAAACTCGTCAGAGGGGGGTGCGAGAGTGGCTGGAATGGAGTGCTGCAATCTATGGGGCGTAGAGAAGCAAGAGAAGCGGTTTCAGGCTGCGGCGACCGAACTCACTCGAGTTGCGCAGACTCTTTTTTTCCACCTCCGTTGTCGGATTGACTCAGCTCAGACAAAGCCGAAAATATCCGGAGAGGGGAGGAAGGCTTGCTTATTGAATTCAGATGAGACCGGTTTTTGAAAAGGGGTCTTTGTCAAGGCACTCTCCGAAAAGTCGGTGATCATTTAAGGCTCTCTCCTCTTCGTCTAACGCGAGGGACGAGCGAAACGCCAAAATTTTTTCCAATTTAACCACGGTCACGTGAATGTCGTCACGTTCCTCGGGCTGATCTTTGATGCGCTATATCCGAGGTGTATTAGTAATCCCCGGGAATCCTATTTAGGAAAGGAATGGGGAAGCGCAAGGAGAGAGGGAGAATCGCATCTGGATATAGATGGCATTAGACGGAATGATTTGCAGCTGCGTTCCGCCATAGAGCTAATAATGCTAATGTTCAAAAAGCTTCAAGCGGAAAGATGAATTAAAAAAGAAAAAGAAAAAGAAAAAAAGTCCATGTCTGATATTCACATGTATTGGAGTTTCGGAAGCGGCCGTTGCCGTTAACAGGGCTCGTCATGGCACCGACTGCGTGGCAACGACCAACTCGCCATCTGGAGACAGCCCGAGAGCAGGGATTAGCAGATGAGATGCTATTGGTCAGACAAACCCCCCCGTATACATCTGTACATGCACATGCATACATACACACACACACGCACGCACACACATACACACACTCACACACATATACCCTTGGTAGACGCACCTTGGACGGGCTTGCCTGTCGGTTTTGCGTTACGGCAACGCTCAATCTTTGCTATGGCCGCCTTGTTTCCTGCTGTTCCAGGGGGCGGGGGCTTCGCCGATCGGGCAAAGCGGCCAATTCTGTATCTCGGGACGCTCGCCCATTCCAGGAGCCTTCGTTCCGGTTATTTTTAGTTTACAGGGTCACGGGCCAAAAAAAAGGGTCGGGTGCCCCTTGTGCCCTCTTGCGCAGCAGGCGTCTTACTTGATCCTCGAACGACGTCCCTGGTCCTGACCTATTTCTTCTCTCTCTCTCTCTCTCTCTCTCTCTCTCTCCCCTTTCCCCTCCTCGTCATTCAACCACCATTTCCGCCGTACACAAATCCAAGTCATGTCTTCGTCAGCCGCTTCGCAGCCTTCGTCAGTTCAGCCTGCCGTTATCAACGACACCTTTCTCCCTGTCAAGACGTGTCGCGGTTATATCCTTGTCTCGAGTCATCTGCTGCCGTCGGTGGAGGAGACGAGGAGGATCTATCCCGACCAGCCTGTCGCCTATGCTCCTGACGCCTCGCCTGCTACGCCGTCTTTCAACATGGAGCCTATGAGGCCTTTCGAGACGATGGAGCATGCGTGGCCTGTCCCGGATTCTTGGATCAACGGCTACTACAGTTGTCCCGACCCCTCCATTCCGGACCTCTCGAGGTATGTTGTCCCGTAAAGACATCTCTCACTCGCCTTTTTTGTTCCTTTCCTTAACGCCTTCTAGCGTTGGCTTTACCAACAACTTTTCCACCTCTCCCATGCCTGATGACGAAATGCCAACGCCCTGGCTCTCATGGCTGAGCGCCTCATCCGAGCTCGATTTCAAGCCTCCCGTCGAACCGACCGTGCCTTTCTACAGGTCGACCAGCGCAATGCAGGCTCGCCAGATTCTGCTCGACCCCAATCCTTGTGCTACTCTCGATCATCCCAAGGTGGCAACCGAACACACTTTGCCTCGCCCGCGCTAAAGCCGCTGTTGCTCTTATCATTCTTTTTTGCTACATTTCGTCATCGGGCGACCAATGACGTCGTTGAACTTCATTCCCGCTCGCCGCCGATGATCGCATCTTCCTTCTTTTGCCTGACGCGCTGCTGAGTGCTTGCGTTGTCGGCGGGATTCGGATCAAGTGCGGGCTTGAACTACTACAGTGAGGAGGACGCAGGCCCAATAGGGATAGAAAAGGGGGAGGGGGGAGGAAGGGGAGGTTAAGGCACGCCGCCAAGTCGACGGCGAATCCCGGCCAAGGGCCGACGGAAAACGTCTGGCGGCCTCACCTTCTCCAGGGACGGTGAATTACGGGAGCGTCCGCCCTTGAGCGGGTTTACTGCGCTCCTGGTTTCGGAGGAAGTTCATCAGGGTTCCCGAACGCAGTGACTTTTTTAACTTACCCCGATGGATTGATGATCCAACTTACAGCTGATCTGACAGTCAACGCTGTCTTGGTCCTCAACCATATTGCACACTATGCCTATATTGATACCATGATACATACTCCAGTCCTAGCCAGATTGCATGTTCCGTTGCTGTCAACTGCGCCTTTCACCTGTTACACCGCAGCGTCAGAGACGATGATGACGATCTTCATCGCATGACATGCCCAAACGGGCAGGTTGGCCTCGAGACTGGACCCTTTGTGGCGTATTGTCGCTTTAAGGTTGGACCCGACGTCGAAGCTACTTCATGTCCATGAGGACGCCTGCGCCTATTTCATAATGTCATAGCTACCTATACTTGTTCATAGATGTCACGTCAAGAAAAAGAAGGACGAGTCGACGAAGTGAAGTCGTCCAAAAAGACTATACAGTTGGACCTGAATAGAACATAGCAGTTTGACTAAATAGGATCTGTCCTCCTACTGGAGAACCAGCGCGCCATTGGTAAGCCTCCATAGGTTGCACAGGCTGCGACAGGTCGAGACGCGGGCAACTGGTTCCCAAGAGCCAATGCATCCTACCGCAACTCAATCAATTCATCGTCGTCTTCAAAGCTGTGCGGAACTTGTGGCCTCATTTAAAGGTTGTTCCTAATAATGCATACCATCTGATGGCTGGAGGTTTCGCTCTGTCTCGCGTACACCTCCATCTGTGAGCTAGCAGCATGCGCGGCCGCCATCTATTTACGTAAAGGGAAGAGGACAGCAAACAGGGTGCGACCTCTTCTCACCACGGCAGGCGAGTAGTTCAGTTTGACGATGCAAAGTCTATCAAAGTGACCGTATGACAAGCGGGTTCAACAGGTTGAGACAGGACTTTGGAGCATACGTCATCAAGGCAGAGACGAGCAGCCCTTTCTTGCTCTCGGCCGGATAACTCGTAGGAGTCGAGCTAAAACCGTCGGACACAAAAAAACATATAAACCAAGAGACTTGGCCACTACGATAAACTGCGAATGAAAGAAATGGCGTCTCACTAGGAGTTCAGACTCGACCCACACGACCGGCCTGTCCGATATTTGAGTCGAAGTAGGCGAGAAATACCCGGCTCATGTGACAAGGCTCTATTCGGCAACGGGGAGTAGCAGCTTAGGGCCGACATGTTACGGCTCACTCTTTTTGCTGGAGTTCTTTCGGGGATCGTCTGCGGTCAATTTGGGGCTTCGCATCGCGACGACGGCTCATATCCCTCTTCCGGCCTGCCCACACGACTCGTCCACCAACTGCCGCCCTCTGTATGGATAGAGAACATTGCCGTGCGCAATAACGGCCATCTCCTCCTCAACCAACTGCTTCCCAGAGCGGCAGTGATAGAAGTCACGAACCCGTGGGGCCGCAACTCCTACGAGGAAGTTGTCCACGCCTTCCCTTCACTTGATGGCTTATTCGGCATAGCAGAACCCACGACGGATATGTTTGTTGTCGTGGGCTGCAAATTCGCAACTATCGGTGACAACGTGAAAGGCTCGGCGGAGACGTGGCTGATCAACTTCAACGCCTCCGGTTACGACGGTAAACCGTTGGTCAAAAGAGTCGGGAGACATCCATATATGGAGTTTCCCAATGGAATGGCGTCACTACCTGATGTCGATGATGTAGTTCTCGTTGCCGACTCTACCTTGGGCCTGGTATGGCGACTATATCTCGAGACGGGCAAGACAGAAATCGCAGTCAAGGTAAACGAGATGAATATGCACCCTGGTACGAGACTCAAGATCGGCGTCAACGGCATCAAGGTCATAGACGGCTACCTGTGGTGGTCCAACAGCTACGTCGGGGAGTTGTATCGGATTCGCATCGACAAACTCGGCAACCCGGTGTATGACGCTCGACCCGAGTTGATGTACCGACATGAGAGACGCTTCATCGATGACTTTAGTTTCGATGAAAGAGGCCTATGGGGAGCGACGAACCAGAACAACACGGTACTTTTTGCTGCCTACGACGGGGGAGTCTCTGATGTTGCCGGAGAGCAAAATAGCCCGGAGCTCGCGGCCGATACGTCGTGCGCGTTTGGGAGAACTCCAAGAGATCATAGGATCTTGTACGTTGCGACGGGGAATAATCCGAAAAAGGGAATAGGAGCCAAGGTTGTGGCGGTTGATACATCTTCGATCAAACCGTACCGGAACTGAGAGCTTGTCAGACCTGGAGCTATAGGGCAGGTGAAGCCCGATTCAACCAACAACTATGAATTGCCCAATGAGAGTGCTGCCTCTTCCCTTGAGGCGGATATGACGATGCGGTGATTGCCGTATCCGGTCTCTGACGACTTGATTCGAGTGTTCATGTACGCACGAACTCAAAACGCAGATCAATTTGGATAAAGTCAAAGTATGACCGAAGCTTGCTCCATGATAAGCAACAAAAGGCCTTTCCCCAGCTCCACCGTTCCCCAAGTTCGTGCAGCTTCGCCCGAAAATAAATCCACTTTACCTTAATTTTCCCCGGATACCTGCTATCTGAGTCGATTTAGTCCAGAATAATTCACGTACTCTTATTCGTGGTAACGAGCCTTGGGTCTCTCATCACACTTCATATTGGTTGAGTCACGGCTCAGGAACTCCTTGACTTCATCTTCTGTCCTCCAATTGGACCACTCAGGCGAGGTCACTGGTTCAGAGCTTTCTGTGAATGAGGCCGTTCAAGAGACGAATTTGTCTGTCGCGAGCTCCCGTACGAATAGACGAAGTGTATGCCTCGAACCTAGGTAAAGCTTTGAGCATACTACGTGCAAGGATGAAATTTGCCGTCACACGAATACGGGCAACTCATAATGGCTGCTGGAATCCCATTGAAAAGATCAAAAACCCAGTCTCGTCCCTATTCAGTATTGAAAGAACTCCTGGTTCTGCCTCCCTCCCATTTTTTATCACAGTCACTGTTTATCAATATCCCCCCCC
>LAZP02000013.1:68424-81889 GCA_001272575.2 Ophiocordyceps unilateralis | reverse complement strand
CCCCCCCCCCCCCCCCCCAACTCGTCGACAACATATGAGCCACATTTTCTATCATCATGGCGCTGACAGGCACTGAAACTAAAGGTTTCTGGGCTGGAGGACAAAGAGTTTCTATTCTGCCGCTGACAGGCATCCCGCGACCGTGTATCAGACGTGCCATCAACCACTTCGACGAGTTGCTGTCGTTACGCTCCCTAAATTGTGGGAGCTTCTGGCCTTTGCGAGCCGCTCGTAGACAATGCCGACCCTGCTCATAGACAAGAACAACCAAACAGTAATAAAGTCACCAAGAACTACGCCTTCTCAAACGTCTATTCCTACTCCTTAGCAGTCCACCTCAATACCGCTTCCTCACCTTACCATGAAGACTCATCCGCCACACACAGCATATGCTCTTCGACTCGCACCAAGCCTTCACCTCGGCCGGACTCACCTCCTCGTCAAGCCCGACGCGGGTAAGCTGCCCGCTGTTGAGCCAGGCTGTCAAGTCCTCCAGCACGATGGGATCGTAGAGCAGAATCTTCTCGTGCCACGAAGGCTGCGTCGGCTCCCTCGTCCGAGGCGCCGTCGTTACCGCCTTGCTGATGTGCGTGAATAGCTCTCTTTGCTGGTCCGTCGGCGACGACATGGTCAACGTAAGCTCCGTCTCATCCGCCGAGAGGCCAAAGCCCAACGACGAGTCGGACGAGTCGGATGAATCGGACGCCGAGTCTGACTGCGAGTCGGCAATCTCTAGCGTTCGCCGTGGCGACTTGCTTCTGCGCTTCGTCTTGGCGGGAGCCGCTTTTCGAGCTGGCTTTTTCGCAGACGGCTTTGATGCGGCCGACTTTCGTTTTCGAGGCGATGACGTGGCCTGCGCCGACGGTGGCGGCTGCTTTTGCCTCTGTCTGCCGTCGGCTGCAGTCTTGCTAGTTTGGCTGCGGCCGCGCTTCTTCTTGACTACCTCTCGTATTGACCCTTGAATTTCTTCGTCACTGTTGCTGGCTGCCTTGCTCCGGCCCCGGGGTCGCTTCCCCTTAGTCGGCGCCATGAGCGTTTCGAGCTCTTCATCATTGACGCTGTCTGCCGTGCTTCGACTTCGGCGTCGCTTTCCCTTGATAGCTGGTTCTGCCGTCTCTCGCGTGTCTTTGTCGCTGACACTGACCGATCTGCTTCGGCCACGGGTTCGCTTCTCTTTATCTTTAGTCGGCGGGACGAGTATCTGCAGCTTTTCATCACAGACGCTGCCTGTTCTGCTTCGACTTTGACGCTGCTTCCCCTTCGTCGGCTCTTGTAGTACCTTGGATTCTTCGTCGCTGATGCTGACTGCTATGCTACGACTTTGAGACCTCCTCCTTCGGGCCGGCACCATGAACATTAGCAATTCTTCATCGCTGATATCGACTTCTCTGCTTCGACGTCGGGTCCGTTTCTCCTCGGTAGCCGAACCTTGGGCTTCTTTACCGCTGATGTTGGTTGCTTTGGTTCGGCCTGAAACTCGCTTCTTCTTTACGGCCAGGGTACTGGCTGACCTGGATCCGGACGGAACCGCGGTCGTGCCAAAGGTCGCGCCGAGGCCATACTGTCCGGGGGGCCCGGTGCCTGGTCTGCATCGATTTAAAAGGGAGATCATGGCTGCGCGCTTCTTGACAGGTTTGAATCCGTACTGCGCGACTTGCTTGGCGAGCTGCGCGTCAGTGTAAAGCTCATACTGGGGCTCTGCCCGGTCCTCTTGTGTATCTGCAGCCTGCGTCCTCTCATCCTCCTCCTCCTCTGGATCTGCAGGTTGCGTCTCGGCCGCGAGCTTCTCGCTGGGTAGAACCATGGAAATCACGTCCTGCTCACTCCCACACATGACGACATCTTGATCAACAATCCTCATCGACTGGCCAGGCCTTGCGGGCACCAGGTCTGGCAGACTGGCCGACGATTCATCGTCTCGAGCCTCGTCGGTGCCGGCCAAGGAGGGCAGCGAGACGGTAACTGGGTTGTCGCATCGAACGTAACCAAAAGGGTCGGCTTCCGTGGCGACTTCAGCAAGTTCGGGCGGTCCATCCGCCAAGAGGCCTACTTCGACATCAAACAAGTCGCCGTCTTCATCTCTCGCTGCCGCATCCCAGAGCATCTGTCGTTGCTCCGCAGGCTCAATCGAATCACTGTTGATCGGCGTCCTGAGATCGACCAGATCCATGTGCGTCAAGTCCTTCATGGCCGCGCGCGACGTTGAAGAGGGAGACTGCTCGCGTGCCAATTGACTGGACGTGCCAAAGAGAAAATCTTGATGGGCCACCTGTCTCAGTGCCGCTTCCGGAGACAGGAGAATCGGCTTCGGCGGCACTTCCTTCTTCTTCGACGTCTTGGATATTCCTTTTCGCGGCTTCGTCTTCCTCTTGACCGTCCCGGTATCTTGAGCCGCGTCACGTGCTTGGCTCTCGCCCGCCGCGGCATCGGGCTGTGTTGCTGGTCTGTAGGCGGCCGTAGCAATCTCTGTAATGGTTCGCGTCTTCTTTCTTGGTACTTTTCGTTTGTTGCAAGACTCGGATGCAGCCCCAGCATTCGTCGGAACTAGCTCGAGCAACTTTCGCTTTTTAAGAAAACCGCTGTCGTCTGCCGTTGACGAGCCTGCTTGCGTCTGCATCGTCTCGCATCGAAAGGAGGCGAGTACAGTCTCGAACGAGCCGACCTGGTCATTGTATTCTTGTGATGGGCCAACAGTATTCACGTTGGACGTAACATCAGACTCGAGGACGATCCGAGCTCTCTGAATGGGTGGCGTCCAATCCGTCCGCCGCGTCATGGCGGCTTCGAGATTGAGTGGTTCGTCTTGAACACTTTTGCTTGCCTTTGCCATCTTCGCCGGCTCGTTGGGTTTGACAAAATAACGGCTGCAGTTGCCCGTATCCGCAGATGCGCGTTCCGGGCACAAGTGGTCTTCAACCGCCGAATTCGACTGGATTGCGGTAGGTTCTGAGTTTTGCCTTGGGGATTTGTATTTCTTCCATGGTTGAGAATCGACTCGCGAGTTGGTAGGAGTCGATGGTCCCTTGGGCGTCTCGGCGCGTTTTGGACCTGCTTCCTTTTGTCGACCGGCTTCGCCTCCTGCCCCGAGACTTTCCGGAGGCACCTCAATAACCGAGAAAGACGTATCAATGTCTTCGACGGCGTCTAAAGCGGCTACCTCGTCATAAGCGTTTGCCTGGGCCGAGTCTTCCGCCTGCGGAGACCGCCAGGGACGGGACGCGCTCGTAGACGTGCGTGACGCATTCTTCGACAATCGCGTGGTACGGAGCGGCGGCCGATGCGGTTTCTGCGACAAGATGTCCTGCAAAGAGGGGAGACCAGGCGATGACGAGACATTCGATGTCAGGGCCTGTCGTCTCGCGCGGGGCGACGACGTTATAAACACATCGGGCGACGACATGACGCCGAGAGTTCGGAGCCGAGCGCGCAAGGCGCAGCTCAGGGCGTTTGCGCGCAACAGGCTACCGGTTTTCGAAGGGTGCGAATGATGGATTGGATGGGGCGATGATGCGGAAACAGATGCATATGTACATTGCATATGTACGCATGCATTAATCGTCATTCTTGTTCTTCCTCTTCGACATGCGGGCAGGGAGCGCTCCACGAGATGATCGCGGAGTCAGCTGACCAGTCACATGACTCAGCACCAAGCCCTTGTCCGCCCCACGAAAAACGATCGAGGTTCGCCGGGTCGAATTTCTACGTGATAGCAATCATCCCACCAAACGCCATCTCTCTGTCAGATACCGCCCATAAACTCCGCCCTTTTCACACCGTCAAGATGGAGAACGACCGTGGCGAGATTGTCGACCTGTTAGTCAACCCATACGTTAAACCGTTCAAGTCCAAGACTGACTGACACATCTTCTCGTTTGCCAGCTACGTCCCACGCAAGTGCAGCGCCACGAACCGCATCATCAACGCCAAGGACCATGGCTCTGTGCAATTGTCCATCGCCAGGGTCGACGAGAATGGTCAAGCCATTGCCGGCGAGAACCACGTCTATTGCCTCAGCGGCTTCGTGCGCGCCATGGGCGAGAGTGACGATTCCGTCAACAGGCTGGCGCAACGCGACGGCATGTTGAAGAATGTCTGGAGCGCCCAGCGATAAGATTGACGCTGGATGGCAGGTGAGGCGACGACTTCTCTGATGCGGGTCATGAGTTACTGACCTGTCTTAGGATGGGCACGAGCGTGACAAGGCAATGGACCTAGAGCTGGCTGCATCTAGCGATATCCAATCAAGGCGTTTCGGATCGACTTTGCAATTATCTGCCTTTCTCAGAGATTAGATCGTGTGCGTGACGTGTTCGTGCCGGCTCGCAAAGTGTCCTCGGTCCGGCTTCTTGGGCCGTCTGCTTGCCCGGGGACTCTGGGGCTACTTCGATAGCCTCCATGCCGCAGATCGAAAGAGTGTCCTTGAAATAGCCGCGGCAGCAAAGTCATTGGCTGTGGTTCAGATACGGGTCACACATTGAGCATCGCGCAATGACTCTAATCAGATTGGGCAAACCTAGATACGTGTTTCCAACATCACCATTCTACATGTCCTTTGCAATGCCGTCCTTGTACGCGCTTAGCGCTCGCTCGCGCACGCTCTTGTGCTCGACTATGGGCTTTGGATAACCACTCTTTTTGGCCTTTGCCGCGCCGCTGCGACCATACGGGTCGTGGATCTGCTTGTCGTCGAGGTCCTTGAGCTCGGGGACCCATTTGCGGATGTAGTGGCCGTGGGGGTCAAACCTTTCGCTCTGCAGCAGCGGGTTGAAGATGCGAAAATATGGTTGAGGGTCGACGCCGACACTGGCACTGAAGCCCCAGCCCCCATTATTGCTTGCGAAATCACCGTCGACAAGGTGCTCCATAAAGTAGCGCTCGCCTTTGCGCCAGTCGATGAGAAGATCCTTGGCTAAGAAGGAGGCGACAATCATGCGACAGCGGTTGTGCATGTAACCGAGGTTGTTGAGCTGGCGCATGGCGGCGTCGACGATGGGGAAGCCGGTGCGGCCCTCGCACCAGGCCGCAAAGTCCTCTTCGTCGTACGACCATGATATGTTGGAGTATTCTGGCTTGAACGGCTTGTTCATGCTGCGTCGTCGCCTCAGCATCGCCCGAGGGAAAGGGGAAAGGGGGGCTCATATCTACTCACCACACGTAGGGCCAGTTGACCAGGACATGCTTGTAAAAGTCCCGCCAGGCGACTTCGCTGATCCACGTTTGAATCCCTTCGTTGCCGCCATTGAGCTTCTTCGTTTTGTTGTTGTCTCGCGCTGTCCGAACGCACGTCCTGGCGCTGATGGTCCCACTGGCCAGATGCACCGACAGGCTCGAGGTGCCGTCATCGTAGGGGATGTTGCGCTTGTTGTGATAGCTGCCGATTTTCTCTTCGCAAAACTTGTCCAGCCGATCTGCGGCCGCGTGTTCGCCACCGGGCCAGAGTGCGCTATATCTCTTCTTGTCCTCTGCGCTTAGCCGCTTGCTCGGCGGCGCGTCCGGGATGGGGCAGTCGAACAACTTGTTGAATTTCTGGCGGGTGTCCTTGGGATTCTTCGCAGGCGGATCGAAGAGCTCGAGCAGATCCAGGTTGTCGTGAACGTGAGCTACCCAGGAACGGTACCAAGGCGAATAGACGGCATATTGATTGCCACTGCCGCTCTGGAGCTGGCCAGGGGGAACGACGCAGCTGTCGTGAACGACGTCGAAGGCCTTGCCGTTTTCAGACAGGTCTCGGACCATGTGAGCCTCTCGCCGCAGCTCGTCGACCTCGTACTCGATGTTGGCAAAGAGGTGGTTGCTGCTCCATTCTTCCATGAGCTCGAGGATGCGGTCGGGCAGCCTTTTCCTCTTGTCGACTGTCTCGACGTAGAGCGGGATGTCGAGACGCGCAAGATCGCGACGGAGGACATCGAGCGTCCTCAGCATAAAATCGACCCGCACGGGCGCCGTGAGATGGGCTTCAAAGTCCTGCGGGCTGACGAGATAGAGGCCGATGAGCGGCACACCGGCCGACTTGGCCATCTCGCTAGCCAGGGCCAGGGCCTTGTTGTCTTTGTGGCGGAGGTCCGTCTTGAACCAATGAACAACGGCTTGTTTGACGGAGACGGCCTTGCGCTGTTCTGCCGTGTCTTCGAGTGCGGAAACGAGGTCATCGATGGGGCGGAGGATGTCGCCCTCTCTGTAGGCGCAAGCTCGGGCGTTGCTCATCTCCGGGGGGTAGAACTTGCGAAGGACGATGCCATGGCGCTCAGACTCTCCGGCCAGCGGATGCGGCTGACGCAGGCCATTGACCGTCTTGGTGCGCTTGCTCGTGGAGCCGTTGGCCTGCGGCGGAGAGGTCGACTTTCGTTTGGACGATGCTCTGCGGGGTGGCATGATGGGCAGACGAGGAGGACGCGGCCGTCGCGAGGCAATGGCAGTCAGGGGCTCTCGGAGCGAGCGAATGAGAAGCATCGACTCGAAGGAACGGCGATGGGAGTAGGAGAGAAGTTGCTGCTGTGACGCGTGTGTGTTGGACGAGGACTAGCAGGTGAAGAAAGAAACTCCGATGGCGTGTAGACCATGATGGTCATAGCGATCGGACATTTTGCGCTAAGGGCGACGTGACCGATGGCATTATGATTCGAGATCCATACCGCTGAGTTTTAATTTTGGGGGGGGGGGGGGGCTCGGTGTCTGACGGTGCTTTGGCTAACATTGGGGGCAAAACTGAAAGAGGGCATCGTCAATTGGCATCTTCAATTGGCACCGTCAATCGGCACCATCGAGTTGGTCCTACCGTCGGGGCATAAAGGTGGTTAGAGGGTTAGAGGTGCTGGAAGAAGGTTGTCTGTCCAATCAACGTGCTCAGCCGAGCTCAAGCCAGCTTTCGACCAATCATGGCTCTCTTCTCACCCCGTCCACACAACCAATCAGCACGTCGGTTTCAATAAGCGCCCCGGCCAATGAGCGCAATCTGCAACGGCGCGCTGCAGCCTCAGCCGGGCTTTTTCTCTCGCTTCGAGAAGCTTCAAGCGATGGCTTGACCTCTCGATATCCTCTCCTCGGCCCCCGGCAGCAGGCGAGACGGACGCCGCCAGACGCCAGAATCGCCGTCCGGCCCGAAAGCAAGCCACTCTCTCACGAAGCCCGCTGTCGTGCGTGCTGTATTCGCCGAGTCTCGGCCCAGCAAAGTCTCATGATGGCCGCCACCCGCGACCTGGCCTGGCGCCCGCTGCCTCTGCCTTCTTCGCCTGCGCTGCCGCTTCTTTTGGTCTCTGCCCGCTTTGCCGCCGCTTCCTACGTCGTCCGTCTGACCGATATGGCCAACATATGGGAGGAGAGTATGGACGGCGATGCCATATGCACCCGAAGCCTGGCAGAGAACACCAGCATCGACCCCAGCGACACCCCCGAGAACATGGCCCAGTTCCTCGCCAGCCTGGTATCGGCCCTGGACCCCCTGTGTCCTGGCCATGGTGACACGAGCCTCGGCCTGACACCCACCGACGCTGGACGCGACCGACTCACCTTGACCGTGACATGTCCTCTCGCCGGATTCGCGCCCCTGACATGGCCCATACATCTGGCCAAGTGTAATCCGTCTGCTGTCGCCACACACCTTGTGCTCCCTCTTTTCCAGGCTCATCACGCCGCCAAGCTCCAGATCGAGTCCCTGCTTCAGGCCCTGGGCCACAAGGATGCCGTCGTCGCAAAGCTGGTGGACAAGTTGGGGGAGCGGGGCACTGGGCTGGAGCAGGTTTTTCCGGCGCTCTTGGGCAGGCACAAGGTTACTAGGTCGACCGCCGACGACAAAGTCAAGGGTCTGGCTCCCTTTGACCAGCACAGCTGGCAGCCACACATCAGTCTCGACATCATGGACGGACCCCAGGTAACAACTCGTCTCATGCAGAGCGTCTTTGGGAACTCGGGCCTTGAGCGTGCAGGCGTGGATGTGCAAGACTCTTTAGCTTTTGATGGATGGTGGCATCACTTTAAGGCGTCTCGTCAAGTCACTCACCGCTCACCGACACCCCGTCGTCTCCAAGCATCTCCGTCTTCGGGCACTGAAGCATCGGGCGGGGATGGCGATGACGATTTTCAAGTCCAAAACACGCCACCACGCCTCAGACCGTCAACTACCAAGAGCGAGGTGGCGGACCGTGCGTCGCCTTCTGAGCCAGCTGATCAGGACCGAGCCGAATCTTTGATTCCTGACAGCTATCCACAAGTCGTCGCGTCCCAGCCGATATACCCCCCTGTGCCGGAGGAGGCTGTCTCGACTGGGCTGGGTACGATTGGGGGAAAGACGCCGTCGGCTGCAGCCCAGGTCCAGACGAAGGACCCGAAGCTGGTGAGAGCGGCACAGCCTGCTGTAGACGATTCAGAGACGGCTTCCGAAGCCTCGGACGATGACAGAACGGCCTCCGTTGCAGACTCGCCCACCTGCCTGCCTCTCGCTGTCGCAAGCTCGTCAGGGGTGAAAAGGGGTGTGATCGGCTCCATCGGTGGAATGAAAGCGGAGCGGGGTGGGACCGACAACAAGGGACGCGCAGAGCCTCCCTCAGAGGCGCCTCATCCCACTCGTGAGAGGCTCGGCGTCATCGGAAACAAGATCGGTGGGAGGAGTCCGTCGTCCAAGCCATCACGGGAGGAGAACAAGCGCGGGCGCCACGCAAACGAGGAGCCGCACGGGGGTGTGCCCCGAGAATCATCACAGGAGAGGGCGGATCGCCGGCGCGAGGAGCTCAAGCTGGAGCTGGAGAGGAAGGCCACTGCCGGTCCCGCGAAGAAGAAGAGACGGTTTTAGGTACCAGAGCCCGAGACCCGACGACTTCAACGGCACGTCACCTGCAATGCCTGATGGCCATGTGGCCACTTCATCTCGGAGGTAACATACAAGCCCTGATGCGATTCATCATCTTGGCGGACGATGGGCTTCACGTGCCTTCGGCAGCACATGTACGACGCCGAAGAGGTGGTGCTACCTGAGCTGTCGTCGACAGACCTGTCAGTTCGTCCGGTTGAAAGGTTCCACGATGGTCGTCGTGTGCAACGCGGCAGCTACGGCGAGCCAGGAGTGACCGACGCCACTGCCGTGACCGCCGTCAACTGCCGACGACGCGTTGTCTGACTCTCGAGATGCCGATGGATAGACGTTGAGAATCAAACAACGACTAGGCCTTGTCTCGTCTTGGCATCAGCAGGACGAGACGAGTCCCGAGTTGTTTTGGAATATCTCCTCCCTGGATATCGGAGAAGATTTGTGCTTGACATGTCAGGCTGTCAGTCGTTGTGGACCGCAACGCCGCGGTGACCATTCGCCAGCTATACACGCACGTTCCAGGGCAAGCACATGCTCTCGCCACGTCAGATTTCGGATCGATCGATAGACGAATCGACATGCCACGCCCCTGGATGGTACTCCCCCGAGACGCCCGCCCTCGTGTCGGCCCATTGCTTGGACGGTGTCGGCGAAGGCAATTCATGATCATCCTGGTTTGTCTAATGAAGACCCATGGGGCGGCGTGAAGGCAAACAAGGCCGGCAATGGGCCACCACCCCACCCCCGAAGTCGGCGAACGCACCGACAGAGCGGATACTGGATTTCACGGACCAGATCATGATCACCTTGCCATCCAACAGGATCGTGCAGCTGAGCAGGAGAGGATCGTTCGACATACGCCCTCACTCCAGGTTCGTCCAAGACTTTTGTTGGATGCTTCCAGCAGTCGAGTCTGCGGTCAGTGGCCAACGGAACCCCTCCCTGCCGGGTCTCCCCTCCTTGTCGTATGCGGGAGCGGCTGACCTCAACATGTTTGACCCCAGAGGCGCCCAATGATATGCGTCATTTGGGTAGCACGACGGTCCAGGGACGAGTTGACAAGGATCGGAAATGCGGCCTCCTATCCGAAGGCCCGCTTCGTGCATGCTTTTGAAGCTAAAACTGTTTTTTTTCTATCAACGTCGTCGACAGTGTCATCGTTCCTCCCTTTGCAGCGAGCGGCAGGAGGGGGCGTGTGGGATGGCCGAGAAGGAAACAAGAAAAAAAAAAACGTCTGCCAGCCTCCCCCCCCCCCAACCCCATCCAAGCAAGCCGTGAGGTGAGGAAGGAAGAGGTTCACTCGGAAAGCCCGGGCGTTCCCGTCAGCCGAGCCATATGCCGACGATGTCCTGAAGAAGGAGGACGCGGAACTCGGCCAAAGAGGTGTGACGTGAGATTGTATCTATCGTAACAGGGGAGGGTGCATGCATGATTCTGCGCTCGACGATCCGAATCGAGCCTTGACGCCAGATGCTGTGCAGCCCATGTTTTCGTCCTCTCGGCTCCGTTCCCCTCCCCCTTTCACCGCTCTGCCCGGCACCGTCTTTCTGTTCCCCCCCCTTCCTCCCCTCCCCCTGGTCTGAATCCCTTACTCTTTGGCTACCGCTGTGCCGGCCGCGTCATCTGCGCGTGAGCCACACAGGCTCGACTGGCTGCCGGTCTCGATATGCTCATATCGTTGGTTGCTCGACGCGGCACTCAACGGTAGCCTCGAGTCCGTGGGCAGACAAAATCGTCAGCAGGGGCGGCAAATTGATAAATTTTTTTTTTTCGATTAGCTGGTACGACGCGGCCTGGTGAATCACGCAGCTGTCAGATGTAGGCGGGCCAATTCCCCGACGAACGTGCCCTCGTTGATTCGATGCGGGGACAAAAGGCTGTTGGCCTAGTTGTTCCTCGTCAATTTTTTTTGGCCCCCATCCTGGGTCTTGGACACGCCCCCCCCCCCCTGTCTGCGCTTCTTTGGGTACCGTCTTTGCAGTGTTCCGCATTGGAAGACGTGCATATCGAGGGTCACAGCTCGGCCGGGGCCCTGGGAAAGGACCCGATCGGGGAAAAGAGCGGAAGCGCCGACAGGTTCCATGCAGCGGCCAAGAATAATTAATCATGGCCACAATGACGCCAGTGGAAGTGAGTGATGTTGAGAGAGTGTGAGAGTACGAAGACGAGGGAAAGGGAGGGGGGGGGGGGGGGGGGCGTGTAGTGTAAGAGAGAGAGAGAGAGAGAGACAGAGAGACAGAGACAAAGAAAGAGAAATGGTGGTCATCCCGTGTCTCGCCTGTGGTCGGAACTTGTTCCGTCGAAGACACGCCGTCGGCCGGAAAGACCGGGTCATTCACGTCCGTGGCGCAAGTGTGAATGACAGAAGGCTCCGGGTACAGACTCCGTGAGTCGTCCGTCGTTGGGCCAGAGACCAGACAGAACGAATCGTCACACACCGGCTCTTCGTCCGACGAGCTGCTGTCTCTCCACGGCACGCCCTTTCTCGTGCTGTCTTATTCGCTCGCGACGGCGTAGTACAAAAAGCAGATACCTGTTCACTGTGCGTCGGGCAACTCGCTCTGGAAAAGCATCCAACAGGACGGATCCTACCTGAACCCCCTCCGCCGTGCGCCTCGGGGTTTCCAAGAGGGCCCCGCCTCTTCCCCCTTCCCCTAAGCTGTTGCCCGGTTCTTGCTCTCTCTTTCTCCCCGTCTATCATGACACATCCATCTCCAACATTATCACTGCTTTTATTTTTTTTTATTTTTTGCTCTTCCCTTTCTGCAAGCTGTTTGTCATCCTCGGTCCATATCCCTAGGGGAGGAGGGGGAGGGAAGGGGGGAAATCCGGGGGAGAGAGAAAGAGAGAGAGAGAGAATGAGAGGAGGACACACAAAGGCAGCCGGTCGTTGCACCAACTCCTTGGATTCAGGATTTTATCCCCCCCCCCCCCCCCCCCCCTTTCCCAGCCCCCAGTCAACCAAATTTATTTCTTTAAAAAAAAAAAAACCCTTGGCCCATCAGACGCTTAGAGCCTTACGTGCAGGACTTCGCGTTGCGCTTCGCGGCAGCGACAAGTAAAGAGGAACCGCGGGCGGCTATGCACAGCGTCTGGCTCGCCCATCGGGTGCTGGATGGGAGAGCACCGTCTCGAGCATAGGCCAACAGACGGGCCTGCCTCGCCCGCAGGCTCGGCGGCCCGACACAGCGTCGGGGTGAGCCGGCAGGATGGCCTGCGTGGGCGTCTCTGTCTGTGCATCACAAAGGCAGAGACTGCGTAGCGTCAGGGCGGGAAAGAAGGGTTACTGTTTACGTGGAAGGAAAGTTGTAGATGGTTTCAAATGTTTGTCATTTTTCTCTGTTATACCATTGACCGTGAGGTGCCTTGTCTAAATCAAACCTCTGCTCGTTGAGCCATACGAGGGACAGTCCATCTTGATGCATAGAAATGCCATAGCAAAGCAACAGGACAGAATAAAATTAGATGATGCACCGTAAAGGAAACTGATGACAAGGAAAGGAGAAAAAAAAAAAGGCCCATCTTCGCTTGCAAGTTGCCGGTGCCGGCTACATTCTATACCGCGTCACCCCCCTTCCTCTCCTCCATGAGCAAGCAAGACGCCAGTAAAAGCCCCAAAGCGACAAGCGGAACAAAAAAAAAACAGAAACAAAAACAAGGGAGAAAAAAAAAATAACGGCGTCATCGGGAATCATTGAGCGGTGAATGGGGTGTAGTTAGGATAATGTGACGGACAGACGGAGCTCGTTCGTGTCTGCCCGCTCGTTGCTTCCGCCCCTAAAAGCCACAGACGGAAGCCACAGACGAAAGAGGAGACCCAAGCTCTCGGTATAGCCGGTGTTCACTGCCTGCGTCCGAATCAAGGGGGGGGGGCGGAAGGGGTTCGTAGCCAGTCATGACGAGAAATGACCCCGCTGAAGAGACAAAAGACCATACGAAACGACAAGCACAGAAGCCTGAAAAATAAGACAAAAATGAGTCAAGGACGTTGAAAAAAAAGAAGCTGAAAGGAAAAGATTCGAAAAAGTGAAAACCCAGTGGGCGGCAGGAAGAGAAAAAGGGGGAGACACCGAAAACACCCGACCCATCGACGCAATCTTCTCCGTCAAGCCCTCTCCCGCCCCCTCCTTCCCACCCGGGCACAGCGTCGCCGGCACGAAGAGGAAGTAAAGAGGGAAAAAACCGGCGGGAGGCGACGAATAGACGATTTGCATCATCAAAAGGAGACACGTTGCAATCTCCTCGGAGCGGTAAGCCCAGACTGTCGGTAAAGGTGGCGTCGGAACAGCATGCCGCGGCTCGTTGGTTCCTTTGAGGGGGGAGGGGGGTGAGGAGAGCCAAAGAAGTTTTTCTTGCCTTTCCCCCCCCCTTGCCCCTTGTTGTATTTCTCTTGTGCGCCCGTCCTCTCGCCGTGTAGAGGAGATACAGCATCATCGTCGCCGAGTCGAATCGCGATGTTTTGTTGCGGCATTGGTCCTGTGCCAGCCCCCCGTCCCCTCTTCGCCCCTTTTTTTACCCCCCATCCTGCCCCTCTCTCCCCACCCCTTGTTTTTTTTTCCCCGAACCCCGGCCCGGCTTCCATTCTTACCCGCTGCCCTTCCCTTCCCATCCTCTGTGTTACTTTGTGGGGAGAAGGGAGGTTGATGAAGAAAGGGGGGGGGGGGG
>LAZP02000013.1:50539-65069 GCA_001272575.2 Ophiocordyceps unilateralis | reverse complement strand
CCCCCCCCCCCTTTTCCCTTCGAGTTGCGACGACGATGTCCATTGTCCCCTTCCGGGTGAGAACAGGTCTGGCCACTCACGGGGCCATGGGAGGGCCATAAAGCCAATCAACCACACCTGCTCACACTTCTCTCCGCATGCACATCATGGTTCAGTGGCAGCAGGCATCCTCCCCCCCCTCCCCCGAATGTATGTTCCCCTCCCCCGAATGTATGTCTTTATTCTGTCTTTGCATCAGCCTCTATACATCAGCTCTCCTAGGCGACAGCCGCAAGCCCTTAATCGTTCACCCACGCTCGTCGTTGATTTTGCCCCCCCCTCTGCCCTCTAGCACGTGCCCCGGCATATTGCTCAAGACGCCTGACGGCTTCAGCTCAGCGCCACGCCTCCGCGGATTGCTTCCGTAAAACTACCCTCTCCACCAGTCGCCCTGTCGCACGAGTTGGGGCCCAAGTCTCACCGGTATGACCTGGCGCAGAGCAGGAGACACGAGAAACCACCCCCCGTCCCCCGTCTCCCATCCCCGCTCCAACAGTCGCACTCAAGTAGCAGCTCGTGGGAGTTTCTTAGCCGATGACAGTGCTCGGGAAGATATGAACAATGGCAGCCGTCCCGCCTTGTCATGGCCGAAACAGCCGCTCCATCTTCGTCGCGTAGCCTGCCGTAACCGTCGATGCTGCCCCCACCCCTGAAGATGCTCTCGGCCGCCTTTTCCATTGATTCTTTGCTCGCAGCGGCGCCGCCGGCCGCGCCAGGGCCGCCTCGGGCGCGTCGATGCGCCGTGTCTATTTTCGATAAAATATCTAAGCAAGCGCTTGTTAGTGGCCCGTTCACCGACGCCTCAGCGATTCTTTTTGCCATGACCCACCTTCTTGAACTGGAAATGCAGCTGGAGGATTCCCTGTAGCCCGTCAGATCCATGTGCTCTGGTGTGTGTGTGGATGTGTGCGGATGTGTGCGGATGTGTGCGTGTGTGTATATGTGTGTGTGTGTGTGTGCGCGCGCGCGCGTGTGTGCGTGTGCGTACGTGTGACGAGGGGCTGCAGGCTGTTAAAAGGCCAACGATGGAAGAACATAAAAAAAAAAAATATTGAAAAAAATTCACCTACCCTGTCAAAGGTGCTCCTGAAGCCGCGCTCCCTTTTGGCGCTAAAGTCCCATTCCCGGTCTACGATGCGAAAGGCAATGTCCTCGTACGGGGGGCCTGCAATGAAGTGGATGAGGCAGGTATCCGCCTCGCCGGCCGCAGCGTGAGACTGTCCGCGCCTGCGTCCATGTTCGCGGATGATCTTAAAGGTGGGCGCCTTTGTCTTGTCCTGCAGTTCCGGGTAGAAGATGTTGAACTTGTACCCCTGAACGACCTTGGGGGGCGGGTTGTCGTGGTCGTAGTGTGTCTGGTTGTACTTGTTCCACTCGTAGCCCATCTGAACCCGGTTGAAGTATCGGGGTTTCCGCGCCCCGCGCCTGTCTGTCCGCCGCGGCTTGACCTGGGCGGGAACGGCCTCTTCAGCCGTAAAGATTTCTTCGTTTTCCGTCATGCCCCGCGCCGCCTCTCTGTCGTAGAGGGCTTTGGTCGCTTGGGACGCGTCCTCGTTGCCTGACGGCTGCGCCCCCCCGGGCTGAAGCGACGTCATCTTTTCGGTCGAATGGGCAGAGGCGACGGCCGCGGATGACTGCTGCTGCGGTTGCGATTGTTCGCCGGTACCTCTCTTCTCCTTCAAGAGCCTTTCCCTCGCCCCCGCGGCGGTCTGAAAGATGCGCGTGAGGGTTGCCTTGCTCTTCCAGACCAAGAGATTGCGCAGCAGCTGCTCCCAGTAGTCGGTGTCGATGTCGTCGTTGGACCGCAGCTTGGCCTGAATCTGCGTCTCCAGGGCCTCAAGCTGGTCGTGCGTCTTGGGCTTCAGTATCTTGTCAATGTCCTCGGCGACGCTACTCAGGACTCGGTCTTCGCGGCCCCGAGGTCCAAGCTTAGACCTATAGTCTTTGCAAAGTGCCTGCAGGGCCTCCCAGTATTGCACGTTAGTCGGGTCTCTCTCGAGGACGAGAAGCGACTCCATGTCGGACTGCAGCTCGTCGAGTTGGTCGATATTGAGGTTCTCGACGATGAATTCGGGCGTCTGCAGCTCAATTTCGACATCGTCATCGTCGTCGTCGAATACGTCACGCTCGGGGTCGATGTACCGCAAGTTGAAGGCGAGGCGATCGATGGGCTTGGCACGCCCTTCACGGACCCTGATGTCGGCTTTTTTCTTGGACTGCTTGAGAACAAAACGATCCTCATCTGTGACAAACTGAAGCGACTGTTCGTCTTGCGTCAGGTACCTCACGGCCTTGTGGGCCGACTTGGCGGACGCCTCGCCGCGCGTCGATTTGGCCACGCGTGTCTTTGGATCAGCTCGAGGCCCGGTGGCGTTACGATTCCTGGGCGGCCGCGGTTTGGCCATCATCTCGCGTCGTCCTGGATCCATATCTTCGCTTGAGGAAGCGAGGATCTGCAGCAGGTTTGGTCAGGCGGAAGAGGAAGATGGTGAAGTGAATCACCAGCGCAGGGCGCTCGTGAGTCAACAGAAACGAGCCTCATCACGTGACCGTTGGCCTTTAGTGACGTTGAAAGTGGACCCCGGCCAACCAGTAGCGTGCGTCTGTCGATTTACAGCAGAACGGCGACAGTCTACTATCAACTAGAATTACCTAGCCGTTATCCGTATGCCAGCAGGCATCCGGATGAGGCAGAACCTTTTCCTCCATCGGTGAAGACACGAAGCTGCCTGAGTCCTTTTCTCTCGTCTCCTGGTATCAACCACCATTTTCGGCTCCGGAGGGCCACGGGGGCTGCGCACCCATCTCCAGCCCACGAATGCTTTGGCTCCAGTCCTTCCAATCGAAACCCTCCCCCAGCATCTCAACATCCTCACTCAGGCTCGGGTTCACGACGGCAAAAGGGTCAGGCCACAAATACGGCGGCAGGTTGTCGTCCTTGGGTAGCTGAGGCTGCGGCACCGCCTGTCCCGCCATGGAGGCTGCGAGGTCGACGTCCTTTGCCTCACCTTTTGCGAGATGCCAGAACTCTGCTATATTTGAGTTTGGAAGCGACATGAGTTCGTCCACGTACTGCATCGTCTCGCGTGTCAAGTTCATCGACTCCTGCACCGCCGTCGCCGTCGAGTCGCCAGGCGTCTGTAGGCTTTGCGACGGCCTCGTGCTCGCTTTCGAACCCCGGCCGGCTCCGAGATTCGGGGTTGAAGCAGGGAGACCGACGACAGAGGATGAGGAACTGGCTGCGTCTGGCCGTATCAGGGCTTGCCACTTCTCCCGGACCTGCTTCATCGTGTCCTCGGCGCCGGGCGCCGGCCCAAAGCTCGCCTGCGCAGGATTCATCCGCTCCGCAGCGTCCAGACGGCGGGCCCTCTCCTGATCGGCCCTGAACTGAGCCAATTCTGCCTCACGGTGCCGACGGGCATTGGCGAACAGCCGTCGCAGCGGCAGAAATACAGCGGCGTGGTCGGCTCGCTTGGCAATCTCGACGGGATCCTCGTCGTATCCGGTGACGGCCTCCCAGCCGCGCTCGACAAGGGCCGTCCAGGGCCGGCGGCACGACTCGATGAGCGTGTAGGCAATAGCGTGCCAGTTGGTGTAGGTGTTGAAGAGCCAGCGGTACTGCGTGCACCGGGCATCCGTGTTTAGCTTGTGGCCGTACTCAATGACCTCGATAGCGGCGACGTAGATGCGCTGCCGCAACTCGCCGGAGAGCTCGCGCTCGGATCCGCGGAACAGGATGGGCTGGTAGATGAAGAGGAACATCTTGGCCATGGTGACGCGGGCGATCATGGCGGCGACCCAGTATAGGGAGTCTGTCTCGCCCAAGATGTGCTGGAGGAATCTCTTCTCGACGTGCTGATAGTGATCGACAAGCGTCTTTTCCCGCTCGGCCATGCTGTTGGCCTCATCCGTCTTGGAAGCCGAGATGGTGGCGGCAGCCGGCGCCGTCGCCAGCCGTCTCATGACGGCACAAATTTCGGCCCGCACGAGGGCAACAGCGCAGTCGGATCGGCCCTCGCGAGGCATCGGAAGGTCGAGCGTCTCTGGCCCAATGTCGACATCGTCGATATTGCTTGGCATCTGCGTGTCGTACGACTGTTCGCCGATGATGGTATCGGTGCCGAGCTCCTCGGCAGAGCGTACGTCGAGCATCAATATGGCCCACCATAAGCGCCTCCGGACTTCGGTCTCGAGCGGCGGCAGCTTGAAATGAGTCCCATCCCGGTGAAGGCCCATCCCTTGGGCGATCCGGATCAGCAGGCCCGTCAGCGCCCAGCAGAACCGGCTCTCGTCGTGCCTCCGGACGACGATTAGGAAGAGCGTAAAAGCCTGCAGGACGGTCGTTTCGGAAGTATCAAGGAAATTGGCCCGGGCTAAGGACTGCTCCAAGGCGAATCGGTATTGAGAGAGGAGATGGTTTTTCTCAGCGCCAAAGTTGGCTTTGACCTGCACCAGGTCAATTATTGGCCTCTTCAGCGTCACCGTGCTTTTGCACGCCATGTAAAGCATACCTCGTCGGGCTCCAGCGAAGTGACAGCCGCGAAGTAAAGGGCAAAGACCAGAGCCTCTCTGCTAGGGAGGAGCTCGCGTTTTGCCCTCGCGTCGCGTATCACGAGTTCCGTTGTCGGTATGTGGAAGAGCTTGATGAGTGGCTCGACATTCTCTCGGTAGGCAGACCACAGGAGCGTCACCCAGGACGATGGTGGATGATACTGTTGCAACGCGACATCGGTCGATCGATAGCCGAAGACGAAGCCCTGGTGAACCGACGAGGGAGCAACGCAGGTCGTCGGCGAGTCGGCAGGTGTTCCTTGGACGTCGGAATCGTCATCGGTGCAGTCATCGGTGAGCCGGTGCGTCTCTTCGCGGATAGAGTCGAGCTGCCCGGAAAAGAAGGGGAGGAAAAAAATTAAACAGCCGTCAGCGAGCTCGCAATGTCCCGGGATTGGCGTCGCTCACCTCGTCTTCCAGCTTAGACCAAAAGTCGCTGCTAGCGTATCTGGAGGTACCACGCTGATCGTCGAGCACGAGGCGGCCGAGGGATAGATGAAGGGCGTCACGCCTCGTCGCGGGCCCGACAGCTAGGTCGGCGGCAGACTCCGTCTCCTTGGGCCCAGAGCACGCGGGAGCGATGAGCTTATCGAGGGTACGCGGTGTATCGTCAACAGCACGGGTGTTTTCGGGCTCGGCGACGGTGGTATCGCCATCAAGCTGGCCACTGAGCTCCTCGACGATACCCTCGAGCTTGCGCAGTCGCTTGACCAGTTCCAACTCGCGCTGGCTCGACGTCCGGGGCGGCGCGTTGGAGTCCCGAGGCCGCTGTTGACGCGGGGCGCGGCCCGGAGCCGGAAAGACGCAGGGGATCAGGGTACGACGGCAATTGGAGCAGGGCATCTGCTTGTCGCAGCGGACTTTGCGCCGGCGACAAGTGACGCAGGATCGCGGGTTGAGGGCCGGCGAGCCGGAGCCGCCCGTAGCGAGGACGGGGCCGGCATGGGCATCGGGACCGGTCGTCTGGTATACGGTGGAGCTACCAGAGGGCCGCACGACTTCGGGCGGCGACTGCGGCGATGCCGATTCGTCGTTTTCGGGCGGCGCGCCCACGGAGCTGAAGCCGAAGACGGTTGTCATGACTCCGCAAGGCCGGGGCCATACGCAGAGCTGAAGCCTTGTCGGTGATGTGTCGTCTCGTTGGCGATGCAAGGCAGGCGAGAGCGGGACGACAATCGACGGCACTAGGACGGAGAAGAGCGACGGGGAAGGAAGCCGCTAACGGCACAGACCTGCAGGTTAGAATTACTAGGCTGACGGTTCCATCTCAGAGAGGCAGAGGCTTAGGCGTGGCGTCGATCGATCAGGGGAGGAGAGGTGATCGACAGGCATTACGAGTACACAAATAAGCCTATTTATCCGCTACGCAACTCCGCCGCCGGACTACGGAGAGGCGTATTTTATTGTTTTGTTATACAATGGTCGGGAGCTGTGGGTATAAAATGAAGATAAACCATAAAGTCAGTTTTTATCTAACATATAAGTACAATAGTTAGAAAACAAAACTCTCCGACTCAAGGCGCTGAGCCCATCGGCAAACAGAGCGCACCCGTAGGAGCCTACCGTAATCGGGGACTAAACATAAACACTTACTTCAATATGCAAGATAATGACAGCCAGAGTCGATATTGTAAAACAAAAAACTAGGCACGACATGCAACCTGGTCAAAAAAAGAAAGCAGTTGCTGTGTATCATAGGAAAAAAAAAACCAGTTGCTCTGTATCATAGGAATAGCCCGATGCGGGGGTCGAACCCGCAACCTTGAGATTACGTGCACTCGTAAGAGTCTCACGCTCTACCGATTGAGCTAACCGGGCCGACGATGTTCGTACTGCGTTGAAGATGACTTAATTATTACGGATTATAAAGGGAATACCCTGCCTTCCTTTGGAAACACTAACCAATTTCCTGCAAGATAACGCTCTAGGTATACACAACCTCAGGAGCCCCAGCGCAGTTTCTTGCACTAGACTATTATTAGGCAGTCAAATTTGAAGCCGATAAGCTGGTCGCATGCTCAAAGAGTCGGAGTGGACCAACGCCTCCAGGGCCAATATAGTGTAAACAAAGGCAGAAAGAGGACCTGTGCCCGGTCTGAAAGCACCCCTCCTTTCCCCCCCTTCCAGCTGGACCTCCATACCGCACCCGCCTAGTCAAATGCGTCATTCTGGTAACGAATGGGTATTCTGCTTAATGGAGGGAACATTAATGGGTGGGAGGTGACTGGATGGGGAAGTTCCGGATTAGACGCGGAAAGACGACCGTTAGACGGACAGTGCGTCGGATGGGGACATAACGTCTCTTGCAATGCATTATCTTCTCGTGTCGTGCTGTTTTGATGGGGGTTTCCTCTGTCCTTTAGAAAGGGAAACATGTTACCTGACAGGCAAGATGCCAACCTCTTGGGATGATCAAATGCCTTGAAGGTCCGCGCTTATGGCTTTTCAGCACCGCACCTACAGTGGCTGGCCTGCCACGAGAAACGAGCAAAATCATGTCCACTGTTCGTATAAATTGTAAGCAATAGCAGGATGACGGGAAATTGGGTCTACTCTCACGCGCATCTTTCAAGCTTTACCCTTCACGAGGGCCAGAACCCAGGGTTCATCGTGGTATTGATATGTACCAAAGCGAAAGAGGCACTTACCAGACTAGACCACACCATTTTTAAACCTCCTTGGAATCCCCACCAACCCTCCCCTCCCATATCACAGCCTCCCGACAATGTCTAATTGAGAAGACCCAAGATACAAAGACAACCGCAAGCTGCAAACTTGTGAGGCGACTAGCCAAGAATGGAGGAATCGACGAAGCAGACGTGTTTTTTTTATGTACCAACAGCAAGTCAACGCACCTACATGGAGAAAAGAACTTCAAGACAAAGTGCCCAATGTACCTGAAAGGGCCTTGAAAAACATTCGCACCACAAGCTTTGCAGACAAATAGATGATCTTGAAGTCACTGACTTTTATTTTTGAGGTCTCCGGAAGGCACAACCAAGTCCAAGCTTTGTGACCCCTCACAGCCTTTTCCATCCGACCCCGCAGGGTACAACTTCGTCTTCGGCACGAACACGCGATTACTTGCGGCAGCTCTGCCACTGGAGAGCAAACTTAACCTTGAGCTTGCCGCTGATGTGGTCGACCTGCAATGGTTCAGTTCCCCTGCTGAAGTGATGAGGAGGCATCCAGACTTACGGCAATGAGAGCGGGAAGATGAGTTGGAGACAGGCTGCAGGCCGTGTTCATGTTGAGGATTGCGGTGCTGCCGCCGCAGGGAGACCAGCTTGCAACGCCAGCCTGAGATGCCAAGTCAAATGCGCCGCTGTAGTGCCCATTGAGCTTCATGACGTAGTCGACGTGCTTTTCCGCGTCATTGGTAAAAGAGAAGGTGTTGATGCACTGTAGATATTGTTAGTGGAGAGGTTGCTGAAGAAGTCGCGAAGTGTACTAACCTGGCCCTTTGCGCCGGCAGGGATCTCGGCGAAACCGATCATGTCAGTCTTAAGGATGGAGAACCTAGACAACAGAGTCAGTATTGATTTCCATGAAGGCGCGAACCACGAGCCACGGCGAAATGAGAAGAAAACTAACTGGAAACCCGGCGAGTACTCCATGTTGACTAGTTGGTAAGATATGTTAGCCAAAGCTTCCGCGATAATGTCTTGAAGTAGGAAATAAGAATACTTACTGGTCAGTTTGCAGTTTCGGCGCCAATCCGAAGCGCGCGTGTTGGGACCAGACTGGACTTGATACTCGGAAAAGGTGGCTTCGAAAAGACTTCCGGTTGCGTCGATTTGCACATCAGCGCTCTTCGGTGGACAACCACTCCCCAACAGGCTAACTCCATGTATCTTGACGTTCTTGGGGGCCGCTTGAGGGGCAGCGAAAGCAAGGCCCATGAAGGGAACGAGGGCGGCGAGGAAGTGCATCTTGGCCGGTCGGAGGTAAGCCTGGGTTTTTGTAAAGATGTAAGGGGAAGACAGATGAATGAACTGCGAGATGATGATGAAGAAACGACTTTGGAATCTGTCGAGAGGGACGTGGATTTATAGAAAAATGCCATCATATGATCGCACAAGACTCGGGGGCGCCGCGAACAACTCTGAAGCTAATGCCTACGACAGAACACAACAAAAAGAAAGAACGACTGAGTAGATCAACACTTCTCAAGGCCCAGAATCACTGGCCATCGGCCTCGGGTTCGCTCCAAGCGGCAGACGGACCAACCCAGCTTCAGCCTCCCGATCACCCTGTCGGCTCCAAACTAGAGCTGACAGTTAAGGCTCGAGGCTTCACATTCGATCACGACCCGAGGACTAAGAGATACCCTGTGACAAAAATCAATATGGGGGCCATGAGAACATCTTGGCGAGAGCTGAGCTTGGCGTGAAAGATGGCTTTGCAAACTCAAGACACCAACGACCGGGGAAGCTATTAATAGAAAAATCCGGATAGCCTCAGATCCCTGGCCTCCCCGTGCGACCAATTCAAGGACTGGATGTACGAGGCTTCTGCCATCTGGAAGTGGTCTAGAACCTGCGGTGCACCGTGCCATGTGCTGCTCGAGGGCTTTGGTCTTCAGGCGAGCTTACCTCTAGCCGCAAAAGGTCAGTTGTTGACATAGATATTTTGGGTGACCGCCTGCTGGCTGAGCCAAAGATGAACGGACGACATGAAGCTGGTTTTCTTTGGCGCCGATCACTGATCCTTGCATGGGTTTAACACCAGCCAGCAAGATCTAGCTAAAATTAACACACACACCTTACGATCAACGTCACTAGCGTGCGGACGGAAGACAGGGTCTTGTGCAAATGCCTTTCTCTCCAAATCAGCCGTTTGAATATGTGACTGCCTGTCCACAATCTTTGCCACGTACGAATATAGCCGTAGTACGAACACCCGGGTCGCTCGGTCAAAGGCCCAGTGACACGCAGCTGATCTAGATTGAGCGCTCATCTTCCGTGTAGCTTTTCTTCGGCAACCCGCAGCCAATGGGCGTTTTGAACTAGTTACGGTAAGCATGGCTTCAATCCTGATCCCTACTCGACCTTGCCATCGGGAACCTCCATGCACAAATTCCCCCTGGCGATCCCAGAGGCTGACAGACAAGCAAGTGATTGGCCAACCGGTGCCGAGGTGCCCCGGCTGAATGTCAGATACTAGCTTAAGTCTCAGATGTTCAAATGCATTCACAAAAGAGGCAATTAGCTCAGTATCACGATGGTAACTGAATAAGAGCTTGAGTGCTCTACACAATGATTTGTTCTGTCGCCTCTGTGCGCGAGATTCGTGCAAGCACGGCCTGTCAGCTCCGTGTGGTACGATCGGCTGGTTCAGAAATGAGAAGGGGCAGGCAGAGCTAGTCAATTTAAGAATGATGCGCGTGTCGGAAAGAAAAGCAGTGCCCAGCCTGACATACGTGGCCAGCCCAGTTTGTGTTACACCCACTGGCTTATTCACTTGCTAAGTCCTTCCGCCTTGCGGCGTAAAAATCCACCAGTACGGATATCTCCGGGCGAAACAAATGTCTGACCGGCCCAGCCGGTGGCTTAGAGATAGCGGCTCAAGTTATCCGACTCCCCTTATCCATGCCTCCGCAAGCTCCAGAGAACAAGTTTCCTTCCGCATACAAATTGTCATAATACTCGTAATCAAGGATATCAAACCCGCTTGTGAGAGAGATCAAACCACAATCCACATGGAAAACAAAAAAAAGTAAACCACGAAAAGAAGTGTCATCGCTCGGGATAATGCTAGCCATCGATGTTATTATAACCCACCAAGTTAGGCGAACTGAACAGGTCGCCGGTAATCTGGCCCTCTGTGGCCGTATCCTTGAGATACTGGGTAACTTCGCCGAGCCCCTTGATGTAGTCGACTGAGATGGCGGACAGGGCCAGGCCTACCACGTGAGGGGTGGCCATGGACGTGCCCGAGATGGCTTTGCTATCCGAATCGCTGCCAATCCAAGCCGACGTAATCTTGCTCCCAGGACCAAACAGGTCGACGGCTTTGCCGAAATTGGAATACTCAGCCAGGGTCCAGTTCTTGTCGATGGCCGCGACGGTGATGGCGTTTGGCGCAGAAGCCGGGGAGAAGGCGCTGGCATCGCTGGCCTCGTTCCCGGCGGCGACGATGGAGATGACACCCTCCTCGGCGGCCGTTTCGACGGCCAGGTTGAAGAGATTGGAGTAGGACCCCCCAAGTGACATGTTGATGACGGCCGACTTGGTTCTCCGACGATCGACAATGTCATTCACGGCCCAGTTGAAGCCGGCCAAGATGATGGATGTGGCGGAGCGACGGCCCTGGAAGACCTTTACGCCGAGGAGCTCGGCCTTTTTGGCGACACCGTAAGTCTTTCCGCCAATGGTAGCGGCGACATGCGTTCCGTGTCCAAAGGTATCTCCCATGTCACCGCTCGAATTGAATGCAGTAAAAGGCGACTTGGCCCGGCCCTCAAACTCGTCGTGTGATATGCGGATTCCACTATCAACGATGTAGGCAAAAGTGCCTTTACCTGCCCTCTCGTTGTAGACGTAGTCAGTCGCGCCTTTCTTACGATGAGAAATGGCACCGAGGCCCCAGGAGCTGTTGCTTTGAGTTGAAAACGTTCTCTTTCGGAGACTCTTGGTTCTTGTCTGAAAGGCCGTTGTCTTGACGTCTGATCCAGACTCCAGATAGTCTAGCTCCCAAACTCTGTCCTCTTCCACGGCGGCGACCTTTTGTCAAGCATGAGAGACAGGTTTTTCGGTCCTATGGGATGTCTATCTTACCTCCGGAGCTTGCCGGATCGTCTCGATGGTATTCTGGTCGAAATGACCGGCATATCCATGAAAGCTGGTCTTGCCATAGTAGGTTCTCTCGACACCCCGAAACTGATCAGGAGAGAGGCCACGCTTATGAAACCCGTCGACCCAGTCAAGGTGGGCGTCGAGGTCGCGTGGTTGCAGGCCAGGCTTGAGGGCAATGAGATAGTGGCCCTGGATGATGCTGCCCGGAGGACCATTGGCCACTGCCATGGGTGACGCCAAGGCAGAAGACCAGAGCGTCGTCACCGCAGCAAACAAGAAATTGGAGTTGACCATTGTGAGGGCCTCAGAAGGTGAAAGTTGGGAAAGAGTCAAATGAAGGG
Organism: Ophiocordyceps unilateralis; assembly: GCA_001272575.2. NCBI lineage: Eukaryota > Fungi > Ascomycota > Sordariomycetes > Hypocreales > Ophiocordycipitaceae > Ophiocordyceps > Ophiocordyceps unilateralis. The sequence goes on along the minus strand of LAZP02000013.1, from coordinate 53,341 downwards.
AGAGCCTGCCCAAGGAGAGTAAATCTCTGGTCTAGCTGGGGACAGCCAGTTCTTTATACTCGAGATAAATGACGATATGAGAGCGATTTGGTTGCCTGGTCCCCCCCCCCCCCCCCCCCCCCCTTTCCCCCCTCCTCCTCCACACCCCAACCAGGAAACATGTCGTCGACCTTGTCGAGAGCATCAAGATACTGAGGGCGCCGAGAATCGGAGGACGAGTTGAATGTTCTTCCGCCCTTCGCGAACAGATGTGGGAGGGTGAGATGAGAGATAGGAATCGGGATACAGGGAACGGGTCGGTGGGGGTTGGGCAGCTGCCTTATCCAGAAGCACGGGAGCGGCCCGAGGGACTAGGGCAGCAGAAGACGAAGCGGATATGGAAGGAGAGTAGACATTTTGGTCGAGTTATACCCAACCACGAGGCGACGGATGAGAATCCCGCGGATGGCATTCCTGCAGCCGGGGCCTCGAAAAGCAGACTGCGGAATCGGGTACCTCGCCCACAGAGGTTGGAAATTGGAGAAGCGTGTCGATCAATATGGCCCGGCAATGTAACTTGACTATCAGGTAGAACATAGCAGCTGGAGTCGATCATCCCAAAGCGCTCTCCAAATTTCAAGGCCGGGACACTCACCGGACGCCGTCAATTTGGGACTCTCAGGGATGAGAGCCATGGTCTCTGTCGCGTCACTGTACATATGTATGCATGTACAGTCTTTATGTGCACATACGGTGCCCTCCCCGACGGCAGTGTATCAGGCGACCTTCCCGCATGGCCGACTGGGCGGGCTGATGGAACGCGAGGTCGCGTGTCGTGGCAAAAGGCAAGATCCTGGGCGGTGAAGCAAGCGACGCCGAGGCGACACGACGTGACGGAATGACGAGACGCGGCTTCTGGGGAGGCTGAGAAGGGGGGTGATGCTCGGGGAAGAATCGGGGGATGATGGAGAAGGCCAACGAGGAGTCGAGAACGACAACGGTTCACGTGTCCTTGTCCGTTATCACGTTGTCAGCCTGTAGCAGATACTCATGCGATTTCTCCTTTTTCACCTGAAGGTCGAGTATCGGCTACCTCGCACGTGTAGACAGTTGTCGTCATCTCTCACCTCCCAAATCACCGACTCTCCAACTCCTCGACGCCACTCCCCCTGTTTCCCCCCCCCCCCCAACCCCCTCATCGCGGCTCACGGCCAATGGCAGGCCCGTCCTCTCCAAAATTTGCAGCCTTACCTTTTCCAGGATAGCCTCTGGTGTCCTGCAGGCTCCAATACCACGTTCTCCGCCCTCCCTCACGTCCTGCCCACATTCATCTCCGACTTTGTCCCTACGCGGGCGCTTAGATCTCATCTGCGGACCTATCGATCAGCTTGTCAGTCATACAATAGGTGAGCATCCGCAAGTTCAGTGTCGGTTCAGCAGTTCTTCGTCACCTTGAATGAGCCTTCAGCGTAGAGCATCGGACGTAACCTCGGCTCGCTGATATCGACTTTCCCCATGCAGATGGTTGCTTGCATGAAATGCATCCACATTGATTTCTCCCGAGGGACGGTCAAAGCTCTGCTCCCCCTCACCCATGTTGCTGTTGATGAAAAATGAAAGAAGTGTCTAGACTTTTGCCGCCTCTCAGACCCTCAGAACTCCTCACAGACGGCGCCGTCTGGCTTCGTTCGACTTAGGATCGATGGCAACACCTCTCCCTGCCTTCAAACTTCTGCTCCTGGCTTCTCATGCAACGGCGCCTCGCGGCCCGCCAAACCTGGCGTCGTCTGATCACACTCTTATCTCGCAGCCTTTGTTCCAAGGACATTGCCTCCTGCCCCTTACGTCTGCCGCCATGCTGCTCTTTTGTTGATATCCCCCACCCGGCTGCAATGCCGGGCCCACGGCGGTCCTCGATAGCGGTGTATGCGAGCTTCTTATCTGGAAATGTGCCTGAAGAGTATGGCTGCGACTTGATAATTGCGCAGCCCTATCAATCATCGTCATCTAGGATGCTGATGGCGTCAGCTGTCAGCTGTTTTGTGCCACGGATCTCGGCCCTGGAAAATTTCCTGACAGATTCGTGTACTCGAGTATGCTACGCCTGAGGAAGCACGTTTACCTGTATTCAAATTGGCCGATGTGCTTGGGCAGGTGACTGTATTGGCTTGCGTGAGAGCCAGGACCAGATCCGGTAATTTATTTAGGATACGGCACTTGACGCAAACTGAAGTGTCTAGAAAATGCCGGCTTATCCTTGCGGGGTTCCTAACCCTGGGCTCCTCTCACCAACTTGGCTCGACTTTGAGCGAGCTGTCGCGCCGAGATCGGGCCGTCTGCGTTTATGACAACAGATTGCGCTTGAAGTTACGTGAAGCGCCTAAGATCCTTACGAGCCTAGAATGTGAAAAGCAAGAGCAGTATAAAGAAGCTGTTACATACTGTATTGCCAGTGAGCCTCCTCCCAAGAGACAGACCTCATCTCAGCGCCGCAACATGGGCACCATTTTTTGCAGTATTATTATTAGGAAAATAGCACCTGAGGAAGTGTCGAAGGTTTTGAGTCGCTTCTTTCAAGCGAGGACAAATTTGCTACGACTTTATAGCGTAGAGTTATAATAACCCACTTGTTGCCGAAGAGGTATTGTGAAAGCAGCAAGTAAAAGGAAGAAAAAGATGATCTGCACCAAGGGCTCAGAAAAGTACTAAAAAAAGGTCAGGGCAAAAACATACAGCAGCCGGTGTTCGCTAGTCGTCTCCGACCTAACTACTAATCTGCCCCTTACGAGGTTAACTAGGGGAGAGCGGACGGGATCCCGTGTT
>LAZP02000013.1:26668-50200 GCA_001272575.2 Ophiocordyceps unilateralis | reverse complement strand
AACTACTAATCTGCCCCTTACGAGGTTAACTAGGGGAGAGCGGACGGGATCCCGTGTTCTCTCGTAGGTATGGCCGTATGTACTTAAAACAATCGCAAATCAAACTCATGACCCTTGAAATTGCAATTGTCGAGTTTCTCGTAGCTGCTGTTAACTGTAGGCTATGCCCTTGAACCCCCCCCTTCCTTTCTCCTCGCCCTGGAGGCCGTCGTTTCGAAGACTGGAGTCACCCAAATCGCTACTAAGCTTTCTTTTTTTTTCCGACGAGCTGTGCTCCATCCATGCGGTCGCGGGCCATACAATGCGGGGCATTCAACTCCGAGTAACCACTTTTCCACCAAAGCTGGTAGAAGAGTCACCAACTGAAGTCGAGTCAATTTCATCTCCTATAGAGACCTTGAAGAAGTCATGGTGTCCGATGAGCAGCGATCCAGACAACAATAAGCCCCGTAAACGAGGACTAGATATGCACTTTCACAGGGCTGTATCCAAGGGTCAACTGACGTACCTGAAGCCGGCAAAATTAGGCACTGCGGCGGTCATCGACTGGAAGTTGGCATGCAAAGAACCTGGCCCTGGGTTTCAATTCATTTATTGAATACATTCGATTGCTGCGGTGTTTTACATTGCGGTTGATTCTCTGTCCGGTCTCTTCTTTGAGCGATCATGTTTCTCGATGCAATGGTTTGTGCTTTTTTCTTCTGAATTCTTGCCGATTCCAGGTTTCACGCTACTGCCTCTCCATCGTAGCTCAGTATGCCACACAGAGAGCTGCATTTTTGCGACCTTGTCTACGGGCATCTGCTCATCTAAAGGGACGATTGAGTAGAAGAGGTACAGCTGGGAACACCATAGAATGAAGAGAGCAAATCATGGTCACCGAGAGAAGGCAGTTCCGCGGGGACAATTACAGACGTATCGATGACAACATGAGATCAATCTCTCCATAAGTTATGTTGAAAATTTCGAGTCCGACCTTGCTAGGCGTGATAGATCCATGGAGAAAAATACCATCGACATAACATACCCCAGGTCATCAATCAGCCGGGAACACTTTCACTTGAGTTAGTAGGTAACGAATGTACTCCAGCACTACAGAAACTGCTCAGGATTTTGAAGCTGTAGGACCTCATTAACGGATTTCGACGCGATACGATCCTAGTCTCCTTGCGTTGATCTTGTGCTTGCCATTAGTAGGCCCATCGATGACAATGTCCGGGTTGCCACCAGGGGAAGAGTTTCTGAGTCACTGTCAATGCGTGCTACCCGTGCCGTTCTCGGAAAGTGCTGCTTACCCCCAGCAGAGCACCTTGACATTCACACTGCTTCTGATTTCAATTCCCTGGATGTTGCTACGGAGAATTGAGCTCATGTTCCACAGAAGCTTGGTATCAGCATCAAACTCACGGACTGCCCTCAAGCGAGTAGTTGGTGGCGAGGTTGGGATGGTGCGTGCGATCCCTGCCGCCTTTGACATCCCATTTGACCTGTTTTGCTGAGACTCAGGCGTGGCTCACTGCACGTTCTTGGAGACTTCCACATACGTAGGCGGTGCCCTGAGGAGCATCACTATCAAAGTTAATCTCCTCGTTGAGGGGCTCAGCTTTCACTGATTCATCTGCCATCTCGAAAGGTGTGCGGAAGAACGACGAGAAATTTAATTCTAGGAAGTTGTTTGCCTCGAGGCCGTTGACTGCGAGCACGGGCGGCAACAAGTCTGAGCAGATGGAACTGTGCTATTTATACTTCTTGGTCTTGGAGAATTCTATCACCGCTTTCGAATCCACTCTCGAAATCTTGTGGCTGGCTTCCATACAGAGATTCGTGCAGCATACAGGGGTTCGACAACCAACTAGTGGCGAAGTAGACGAGAACCGGCACCAGACCGCCAGACCTCCTTCATACATTGTACGTGCTTTCGGCGAAGTACCGAAGCCACTTGCGGCATCCTTGACCCAGTGTTTGGCCGCGATGGAAGTTTCTCCCGTTTCCCTTGCTTGGCACGGTTACATTGTTCATCTTTCGGTTTGAGGATGACCAAGAAGCAAAAATCGCGCTAGGAATCAATGAGACATACTTTAGATAACGCAAAGGAAATAACGCACTTCGTATGCCGTTCGCAATGTTGAGTTGGGCATGCACTGAGTTGCATGCATTCGCGAAGCGTTCAAGCCTGATTTGCATGCTCTAGATGTAAAGAATCTATGAGAATCTATTTCAACCTAGAGATATGATTGTCAGACATTCACATACTCCAAAAACATGGTCAGCACTCTCAAGGCATCTACAAGACTGCTTATAAGTTCGTCGACAACCTGCTCAAGTATTTTCTTCACTTGAAGGCGGGGATTGTGTTTAGACGGGCAACAGAAGGTTCTGCCCTGAACACAGGCTATTGATCGGTGAGAGTCGTGGCGTCGGCTTGTGAGGTAACAGAGGCCCTGGCTGGTGGGGCTTTCGGTCCACATGCAGTCCATGAGGGCCTTGCGTGTTGATAGGTGCGAGGAGGTAGTTCGGCGTATAGCATTAGATGAGGCAGTATATCGTTGGAAACATACATATGACGTGTCAGAAAACATGCAACCTGCACAGGCGGGACTCCTCTGGAAGTTGTCAAGCGAGAATGCAGCTGAAAACGCTCGGACAGTCCAGCTTAGTCTCCATTCAGCGTCCGCTTCAGCCCTCCATACAAGGATCTCAGATCTATCAAACCGAGAGATAGCAGCTTGAGCGAAATTGCTGCCCGATGAGTATTCAAAATCCCGATTCCCCCTCGCCTGAAGCCAAGCCACCGGCTTCAAAATGATGGCTGACTCGACCACAAAGGGGGTCACACGTACAGGGACGTAATATACGGAACGTGAGGCAGAAATGGCGGTGATGCTGCGCTCGACAGGTCACTACACTTTTCGAACAGCCAGCCGTGTCTTTCCCCTGCTCGCTACTTACGCCCCTGAAAGTGTGAGGCACTTCGCCGGGGCTTTCCTTTCTGCATGGCCGCAAGGTGAAAGAGAAGCACACTTCATATGAACCGCATGCCAATCCGTGACGTGGAGCCTCTTTGGGTACACCGCTTCGCATTGATGTTATGCGCGATTGTCGTCACGAACCTGATAGCGGTAGCCTCGGATCTCGATTCAATCTAAATATTCGTATTAACCAATAGACGTATTAGCATCGTGCTTGAGTGCCGATTCGACTTGTGGCAAAGGGACAAAGCTTATAAAGACCTCAACATAGATCGTGGTGAAGTTACCTCGAGTATCATTATGCAGCATCTTTGCTTCTCTGAAACCAAAGAGTCGCAATGGCTGTATCGTGCAACAAGCCTTGATTAGACAAGTAAAGGCGTCTTGACAGGTTGCATGCAGCTACCTATCATCAGCGGAAAGGATTCGCGAGCACATTCACCCCTGGGCTGAGCTGTGTTTTGCGAGGATTAGCGGTGACGAAGTCTTGAAACAGGCATGGATGATGGCACGGCATGTGGCCTCAGATGATGCGAGGTATACCACCTCCAGACAGGGTGAGGCGGTAATTCCGTCTCGAGCGGTGTGTCTTCTTCCGATTCTTATGCGAATCTTGGAGAAGGTTTGGGCTGCCCGAAACTGGTCCCGGAGTCCTACCAAACCGCCCCGGGGCTAGCTATTCCAATGGTCAACTGCTGTTTAACGCCCTTGATGGCAGTCGAGCAATTCAGCGCATAATGGAACCAACCCAGAGAGGGACACGAGCACGCTGGCTTGCAGCCGACACAGGCTGGTCAGCTCCGCCACCTGCGTCGACTGCTTTCCTTGAGCGATAAGCCCGGCAGCCGTCAGCCGCCACAGCGCCAGGTCAGAGATAGCATCAAGCAGACAGACAGACAGACAGACAGACAGACAGACAGACAGACAGACAGACAGACAGACAGACAGACAGACAGACAGACAGACAGACAGACAGACAGACAGTTGAACTGGTTGGCTTGCCGTCGAATGGCTGGATGATGCAGTTGGTTTAATGTCTAGTCAGGAATATTACACGTAGTCTTGGACAACGAACCGCACGGCTCAAAGCAAATGTCTTTGTCAAGGATTAAGATTCCTGAATACGAGATGCCTATGTCGTCCACTAGCCAGCTACAAATGGATTTGTTAAGGGGCATGAGTTGAGATTCCCATCTATCTCGCAAGTAAAAGGACTAAAGCGGCCTGCCTCTCAATGAGCGTCACAATTGTCATGGACGAGCGGACAGCAGCATTGGGACTGTGGTACATTGGCAAAGCAGCTACGTGCTGTACGAAGTGTACATGTAGCTGTGGCATGAATCACATAGCATTTACTGGAGGAACAAACTCGCAACACGGTAGGGATACTGGTAAGCAAGTAGCTTATAGTCGTCTAAGTGGCGCTTCATAGTAGAACCTAACAACAACGCCGCCCTTATTGACAATGTCCGCCGCAACAATCTGCATGTACTTCAAAGACAGAGAACGCAGGAACTGAATTTTCTGGATATTGCGTTTCAAGGTGTCTCGATGATACTTCGTGCCATATCGTGTTTTCGTATGTGCTTTATACATCATTCCCCATTCTCGTTGCTCATAAAGCCATCACATCCTTACATCTTCGCAATGAATGTCAAAGCTTGCTTTAGAAGTCTTGAATACCTGCACAAGTAGCCAGCCAGCATTTTTGAACTGGTGGTAGTCGCTCTTCAGACCAAGGCTTGCTTCCGTGCCGCTCCAGCAAGACTACCTTACCAAGTCAGCATTCTTGAACCCGTAAATCAACAATTCACTGGTTACATACATCCGCGGCGGTAACAGCTGCAAGGCAAGCAACGATGGTAGCAAAAGCCAGCTCCGTTTTCGACTCAGGATGGGAGATTCCGCTTCGGGGTTAAGAGAGGAAAGGGGGCCAGAAATTGTTGCTAGGGATTTGCTGCTCTTTATGGTTTTCCGCCCTCGATACCGACAAGTCCGTCCTCCGGAAGCTATGCCTTTATGCCTCACACTGGGACAACATCCTTCAGAGAACAGACCAGCGAGTACCGGAAAGCTGTACGATGCCAACACCGGACTGTAACCTCCAAAGAAGGGGAAAACAAGCTTTACCCTGAATACGAAACGCCACGGAACCCGGTGACTGAAGACGCTATTGCATAGCCTCACCATGCTCAAGCCGCTCCTCAGCTTCATATGATATCGGCTAGGCAGTTTCGAGATGAACCTCCGGCTGTCGCCCAGAAATCAGCCCATTGCTCAGCGAGCGCTAGAGCAGCTAGAGGCTCAAGCAGCACTCGGAAACTCTGGCACGGTTAGTCATTGGGCGCGGTGACGGCCAACTGGTGCCGTGGTCCCGTCATTGCATCTTCCACGTCGCCTCGCAGCGCTCTTCTGCCCAGCGGCGGACACTGTTAGTCTCTCATTCGGGCGCCACTGCGTGACTCCTGGGCAGCTGAAGAGGCACTGTTTCAGTCGTCTGCAGCTACTGTGCCGCTACAACGCAACTGCCCGCCCTACTGTGCATTTCTCGGGATCTCTTGTCACAGCTCAGCAGAGTTATCGACATACCGCGCTGGCGGAAATCCCGAGAGGAGGATGCATGCATGTCTCGTCTCCAGCTGGGCCCGGCCGCCGATAGTTGCCTAATAAGCAACTACGGCGGCGCAACGGAAACCACTAGGAATAAAGAGACATGAGAACGACGCTGAAGATAATGCGGCATTGATGGTATAAGCATGCCTTCGGAGCCCAAGGCATGCTATAATCCCACATTTAAGGGCGTATCAGTGGCAATCCTGGGCTCGCATTCAAAGCGCCTATGAGGAGCGTATTTCTAGGATCTACTCCGTGGCCGAAACCCGACTCTCAACGGAGATTTCCCCCACACTACAAACATGCGTTGCTTCGCCTGCCAATCGTCCTGCCTCTGAAGCAAGTCAAAGTCGAAGTGATACAGCAATCGAGCAGTAGTCAAACGAATCTCGTGGAGGGCCAGATTCTGGCCAAGACAGTCACGAGGTCCGTAGCTAAGAGGCTCAAGGACGGCAAGCTACTCACCCCGAAAATCATGATTTTGAGGGAGCTATAGCTCTGGATGGAAGCGAGGTGGATCCGTGAAGTGCCTCGGGTTACGTCCCGTCGCGGTTAGATAAACGAAAATGTAGGTCTACACCTAATAGTTAGCACAATGGATTAAGTAGTTTGAAAGACAAAGTGACACATACACCGACAGGAACGTCACGACCGTCGATACCATCGCCCGGCGACACTCGTGTTGGAATCTCCGGAGCAGGCGGGTAGAGCCACATTGTCTCTTGGATACAAGCATTTGAATACGGAAATGCCGCACAGTTGCGGAAGTTGATATTCGATTCGTGAAACCTGTTTCGAATTTCCGCCGATAATGTCTCGTAGGCTTGCCGGTTCTGAGCGAGGTAGAAAAGGAGTCCGGGAATGGCTGTTGCCGTAGTATCGCCTCTCGCGACGATAAGAAGGAACGCATTGGACAATATCTCCTCTTCTGTAATGATATCACCATCCTCCCCTGATGGCGCAAGAATATGGCTCAAAAAGTCAGAGCGGCCGTTTTCCCCCTGAATACCGAGACTGATCCTGGATCTCGCTCTTTGGTGAAGCCATGTTTCAACTTCGATAAACCATTTCAGAAAGGGGATTCTCTTCAAGACCCACGACGCTGTCTCCCATCTAGAATAGGCTAGGGGTACTCTTCTTCACCGTTTTCCCGTATGGCAGGAAAATACTATCAACGCTAGTGGACGGAATCTTTCCTTTTATAAGCAATTGAACGGCACGCACAATGTTAGCTGACCGATAATGTCGAAAGTAAGAAACTTGAACCAGTCCACGACGTTGACAGGTTCATCGCGAATAGAAAGTTGAATCATTCGCTGAATTACTTTATCAACCAAGTGTGAGACGATTGGCTCTTGATCACCGAGGGCCTGTTCACTAAAGCCTCGGGTCAGCAGCCGTCGATGATCTCGGTGTTTTCGCGTTGATTTAGCCCCTATAATGCTGTACTTTCCCCTAGGTCCGTGGAACCAGGTTGCTTTGGGTACTCTGTGCTGCCAGGCCGATTTGCAAACACCTGCGGCCATGCCAGGCCGTCGACGGACAGATGATTGGGTCCGATCCGGACAATAGGGGCGTATCTTTGGTGCAGCTAAGAAATTCTCGGACCCCTGTCCCGGTCACGCGATTCCGGAAGTTATTCTCTCGCACCTTATTTTCCACAGTTGAAGACGTTGCCAGAGCTGTAACCTCACCCTACAGCCGTGATCACCTGCACTGAGACCCCTGGGTTGTCACGTCTGTAACAGAGATGAGGGATGTATAAAGCTGATAGAGTTGAGGGTCCGGGGAATTTGGACAGAGGATGGGACCAAATGCGGTAATTGCATAGCGCCAATCGGCTTGCAATCACCCTTGAGGTCAGTAAGGCTTGGCCGTAACAAAGGGTGCAGGTTGGTTGAACACTCACCAATCCTAGAAGCCACCATCCATGCATGACAGTTTGAACAAAGTAGAAAAGCCAGCACTATCGATTTGACCATTCCCACCCTCAAAACTAACCTGGCAGGCTTTATAGTGAAGAGCGGGATGATTGATGGATTAACTTCAATCTTTGACTACTTACATTGTTATCACTACTGTCGCAGCCGCGGAAGTCGGATCAAGATTAGACCTGCAGTTGCAACCAACAAAGTTCCGTCAAAGTGATCATGGAGTATCCCGCAGTAAGTAAATTTGGGGTCAGGTGAGCTTTTTGGACTGTGAATCCTACAATCGTCCACACACTGGGGCTCTCCTACGCGGAACATGGGGTTTCCCCAGTTCGACCTTACGACGTGTCAGCCTCCCTCGGATGTCGAATTAGGAGATTTTTGTTTATTGACGTGAATGTCCGCGAGCAACTTGCCATGCAGACGGCGAATACGCAGAAGATCAGTGAAGCCGGTCATTGGCAATGTAATCGGCTGTCGCGTCGACCAAGCTTCCAATCCCCATGGCAAAGAACAGTCCCGACCTCCATTGGTGCATAATCAGGGCCGCGAGGGCCCGGCCGTAGGGGCGGCAAAAGTTATGACGATGACCAGAACGTAGAATGGCGGCGGTGTGGGCACAGTAATGCCCGTCCATGTGGCTAAGAAAGACTTCTGCCCCTATTTCACCCTGGCGCAGGAGATGGGGAAGGATAACCTGGTAATCGATGACGCTTTTCGGGAGCAACCCGGATGCAACAGAGTCGCAAAGTTCCGTGGGGAGCATGACAAGTCCCTCATGATCTATGGCATTGACGCGGGTGAGATACGGATAGGTTTGATAGGGGAAAGATAACTCGTTGGCGTCAGGCACTTTCCTAGGCTTCAGATCAGTGGTATAGCATTCGGCCAGATTGGCAATCTTGTCGAGATTCAACGGCTCCAAAGCTGAGCAGACGTCGTACGCTAAAGAGTAGTATCGCCACACGTCTTGTCGATGATTGATAAGCTCCCATACGCAAGAGGCCACAAAAGCCATGCAGCCTACGTGGCGCTGATCGGAGACAAAACTGGCGTTGAGCATCCATACGGTCCGCTCGTAGCAGCGCACAAGGTCATCCAGTGCCAGCGACCCACGCGTCAGGGCGAAAACCGACTGATTGCATTCCTGATAGCGCAAATCCGGACCGAGGTCGACCCAGTCGTTCACCAGACCGGAAAGCATCATATCGTCTCGTCCCGCAACTCCCGGGGCAAACGAAAGGTAGTGTGCAAAACAGCCGGAGTCAAGGGCCTTGAAATCTCGAAATAAATCCCTGCTTGCGTGGACCCAGACAGTCAACCCGTCCGTTTTCCGGCCGTGGAAGGCAGACTCGTGGGTGCGCTTCAGATCAAAGAAGCTCAGGGAAATGAGCATGTGCGCCCTGCGAACTCGCAGCTCGTGTGAGAGGCCTGGCATATCCCACAGAGCCAGAATCTCCTTCATCAGGGCAGAGGATGACTGCCCTAGAACGACTTTGTCGACATTGTACTCGAAAAAGAACGAGTAGTCAAGAATGGCGAGATAGTCTTGTCTCCAGTCGTCAAAGTCTCCCAAGAGATGAGCCGCCCACCAGGATCCGAGGAACACGGGGTAGGCGGCGACACCCTGCAGTCCAAACTGTTCCAGCACCTCGGCATAAGCAGGAGAAGTGCAGGCAGCGACCTTCGATTTGGTGCAGCAGTTGCCATTGGCTCCCGCTCGGGCTCTGCGAAGTATGTTCATGACAGCATCGTCGCCGATTGAGACTTGTCGAGCCGTCACTTTGCGAAGAGCGTGCTTTTCCGATGGCGCAGTAGCATCGCCTCTCGCTTCCATAATCTCTCGCAGTAATTCGAGCGCGTTCTCCGTCATATCGACTAGATCACTCGAATGAGTGCCAGACGAAATATTGCGCGCCTCCTTTATGAGAAGCTTCAGGGCTGATTCGCAAGTCTTATCATCCCCTGGCGCATCTTGCAGTCCCGGCCCGTATAGTTTCTCTTTGACGTTGGTGATATGTGTGGCCAGAGGACTCTGCTGAATTATTTTGCGAGTCCAAAGCACCCCAAATGGCATAGGTTTCTGATCCTCATATCGTGAGTGGACTCGAGCTGCAACCTCGGCAAAGAAGGGGCCTTCGAGTTTGAGCTGCATGTTTTGGTTTGCACAGAGGACTGTTGAGCTACTACGACAAGAAGCATGGAACTTCAAGAATCGACTAAAGCAACAAAGGAGGATAGAAACTATTTATAACTCAAATCTAGGGATAGGCTATCCCGCCAAATGCAGAAGGCAAAGATAGGTAGAGACGGCGCGTTGCTACCTGTTACGTATCCCTTTGAGCCAAACTCCCGCAGAAGAGGTTTGTGATCGACTGCATGCCGTGATATTATGAATAAGGAGTATTACTCTGAGTATTACTATTTGCTGCCCGTCCTCAATCTATTTGCAACCAACCGGGTGATCTTGGCAATCCTTTTCTGCAACCGTCAATAATGGGGATACTATTCGCATTAAACTGCGGATGGCACGTATTGGTTTCTCTCGCGGTATATAGCCCCTGGTTATGTTTACGGCAGGCTCTTGCTGGAGCGCTCTCTTTTGCCCATGGTGTAGGAGTCGGGCTCAGCGCCTTGAGTCTGAGAGTTGCCACTGCGAGGAACCGGCAAACGATCTCTTTTACTCAAGCCTGCAAAGTGCTGGAACCAGCGCCAATACTGGTCGTCGACGTCAGGATCCGACAACCGCCAGATGGAAAGGCTTGCACAATGTTTCAAATGTAATCTTGCACCTACATCGTATCATGGTGTGCGCAAATACCACGATAAAGCTAGCCGTAGGCACACCTAGAGAGTGCCCCAGCAAGGGCGCCCAAAAAAAGGGGGGGACAAAAAGAAGGCTTCATCCAGTGATGATCCGAAAGAAGCGTGGCCGAAGCATGTAAATAAATGTCCGTTGCCCCAACACCAAAGACAAAAGGCTCCTCCCGCAGCGCTGAAATGGACACAATGCCACTGACGCCGACACAAGTACCTATCAACAGCAACTCCCACCGCGGCGACGGCTTGTCAGGGTAAAGACCTCCTCCCAGTCGCGAAGCCCCCAATTCTGCGTCTTGTTCTTTGCTTTCCGCCGCCTCCGGACGCCGCTGACGGGGTCATCGATGGTGACGCCCGTCATAGAGCTCTTCATGCTTCCGCCATCGCTGGCAACCCAGGCGCCGCGATCGCCGTACTGGATGCCGCTCATGGGATCGTCCGGGTCGATGTCGCCGAGTTCGATCTTGGTGAGAATCATGCGCGCCAGGCGCTCGAATATCTCCTCGACGCCCTCGCCGCTCAGCGCGCTCGCCTCGGTCACGACGGGAATGCGGGCCTGGCTTGCCCAGCGGCTGGCATCAGCCCGGGTAATTTCCCTGCCCTCGGGAGCGACTGTGGCCCGCTGCTGGGTTCCTGCCCCTAGGAGGGAGCTTCCGCGCTCTCTGCCCGTCGAATTCATCGTAGCCAGTGACAGGGAGCTGCCCATGGCGCCGGCCATAAATGTTGACGTAGAGCCCACGCTGCTGGGAGTCGGCGGCGGCATGCTCGGATCGATGAGAGAGCCCGACGCAAGATCGACCTTATTGCCGACCAGCATGACGCTAAGATTGGGCGAGGCCAGCGCCCGCGCGTCGTTGAGGAAGGCCTGCAGCGCTTGGAAGGACGGATGGGAGGCGATATCGTATACGAGAATGGCGCCGGCAGCTCCGCGATAATACGACCTAGAGACGGATCGGAATCGTTCGGTGCCTGCTGTATCCCAGAGCTGTGGCGGATCGTCAGCGGTTGGCGCGTCGCGTCGCGTCACGAAGATAATACCTGAAGCTTGATGCGCTTCCGCCGCGCTCCGCTGCCAACTTTGATGATTTTGCTGGCAAACTCGACGCCGATGGTCTGCGAAGAAAGCACTCTCCACTCATTCTTGACGAAGCGGTGCAATAGGCATGACCTGACGAGCGTCAGTCGACCTCCCCCCTCTGCCGTACAGGCAAAGGCACTCACTTTCCCGCGCCGCTGGGCCCGAGGAGAATGATCTTGGCGAGATAGTCGTACATACTCCCGAGCTCCTATAACCGCCGCGTCAACTTCTGGGCTTGGCCCGGGTGCTTCCGAGTTACCCGCACCTGGTCGACGCCGACGCTCTCGTCGCTGGCGCCCGACGATCGGCGCGGCCGCGTCATGATGTCGTCGTCAGTTTGCGGGAAGGATATCAATAGGAAATGTTCTTCGAGTCTGACGCGGAGAGGCGTAGGCGATGCTGATGACGATGAGGTGCTCGTGATGATGCCATGAGAGACATAGACATGCCATGAGACTGCTAAAAGCTAATTGTAGAGACATTTCCGTCCATGGCTGACTCAGCTGCGTTGCGCGACGCTATCTACAATCTGTGTGCGAATAGAACGAATTGCCGAGGTCCAGACACCTCGCGGGGTCCGTTTTGGCAGGAAGCTATTGATCGAGGTCCGGGCAACTCATTTAATCCTTTATTCCCAAACCATGAAAGTAGCGGACCGAACCATCATCGTCAGCGGCGGGTGAGTCTCGCTTACAGCTTACAGCCACCCTCTCTGACGTCACGCAGGGCATCAGGACTGGGCAGGGCCTGTGTGGAAGACTTGGTGAGCCGCGGGAAAACAAACGTGGCTATTCTGGACAAGAGCGAAGCAGGAGGAGCCTTTGCCGCAGAACTCGGCTCGGCTGCCAAATACTTCTATTGCGACGTTTTGAACTCCTCAAGCGTCGCTGATGCCGTCCGAGGCGCTGCTCGCTGGGCGCAGGAGACCAGTAAGCCTCTGGCCGGCGTTGTCCCTGCGGCTGGGATATCTGTGCCCGCCACGGTGCGTTTTCGTTGCTCTTGCTCAAAAGGGAAACACTGACGTCGCAGATCTTGGATAGAGATGGTTCTCCCTTCCACCTGGATGATTTCGACTTCGTCATTGGCGTGAATCTCCGCGGCACAATAGACGTCATACGACACGCAGTACAGCACATCGCAAAGGTCGAGCCCGATGCCGACGGAGAGCGCGGCGTCGTCGTCATGGTCGCCAGCTCGGCTGCTTTTGACGGCCAAAAGGGGCAGGTCGCCTATGCCGCCAGCAAGGGTGCCGTAGCTTCGGTGACGCTGCCGATGGCGAGAGACCTGGCGCGGTACGGAATTCGCTGTGTCACGATAGCTCCGAGTATGTTCGAGACCAGCATGACCAGTCTCATGCCGGATAAAGTGCGCAGTAACTTGCAGAAGACGTTTGAGTTTCCAAACAGGGGCGGACGTCCGGAGGAGTTTGCTCAGCTCGTCCGTCAGATTATTGAGAACTCGATGCTCAACGGGAGCGTTATCCGGCTGGATGGTGCTGCGAGACCGGGGAAGCTATAATCTCTGGGACTAATTGTGCAAACGCTCGATGCTTCTGCAACGAAACGTTCAAACATGCTCGAGAGTGCCTTGACCCATAGCACGAAAAGTGACGAGAAAGACCATTCTCGGTAAACCGCAAAGCAGATTCGAGGCGCATGTGATTCAAGAAGCTGTGCCTGTAAAGAGTATCTTGGCAACTTTGGGGGTGTCATCAGCTTGACTTGGGTCCTGCGGCTTGATAATTTGAAAATTGAATCGCTGTGTACAATTGCTGCTCGTTGCATTCATCTGTTACGCCGAAATAGCATCACTTTAAGCCCACTCGACGTTGCATAATGACGTTGGAACATTATCCGGGATAGCCATCCGACAGGAACCATGTCCGCGGTTTGGCTCAGCTCTTAGAACCCCCCTCGTTCGCTCGATTGGCGGCAAGGCCTCCGAGCTTCTCGGCAGCGGCAGTCAGGGACCGCGAATCAGCGCCGCGAATCATGGACTGTCCATTGACAGCAACCTGCTTGGCTTCCTTGAAGAACATAAAAGTCGGCATGGCGGTGATGCCGTATCTGACCGCAACGCTCCCGACACTGTCGACATTCACTTTTGCAAAGGCCAGCACCTTGGGGACGCTGTACTTGGCTGCCAGAGACTCGACAATCGGAGCTATAGCTCGACACGGACCGCACCCTGGATCAGATATCAGCTTGTGTTGACCACGGATCATCGAGACGTGTGTGTTACAGTCGGCCGTGAAGTCGACAACGACGTACGTCGTCGTCTGGAGCAGCGACTTGAACTCGTCTTCGGAGCCGATATTGCGGACATGGCTGTTTTGGCCCATTGAAGCGGACACTGGGCGTGAGGACAGGCGGCGGAAAAAGGTTCGAGGGATCGCGACGCGCATGACGGAATATGGGAATGGTTGTGATAGATGGCCGAAGAGCGGAAAAGTACCAAAATCTGCAATCACGTGACACATAGTGAGAGTTGGTTTCTTGACTCTGGACCCAACCCTTCACGGAATGCCAGACGGATGTTGAGCCTCGAAAATCTCGTCTCAGTTGTTCTAGCAGGGGTCTTCAGCTACATCTGGCCCGTCCGACTCATCGTCAGACCCAACATCGTTGGCATCCCCCTCGACCGCCGCCAACTTCTTCTCCTTGACCTTGGCCCGCTTCCTCAGCTTCTTGGCCCGATTTATTCTCATCTTCTTATTCTTCAGGTGCTGGCTCTTGTCCATCTCTTGTTTGGCTGTGAGCTGCTCCCGCTCCTTCACTGCTCTCTCCTTTTTGCGCAGCGCGATCCGCGTCTTTTTCCCCGGACGTTTCCTTTTTGCCTCCTCATTAACAGCCGTACTATCTTTCGCCGCCCCGCCGGCTGGCTTGGCCTCTTGAATGGTGGTGATGGTCGTCACTTTCCACGGCAGTTCGAGACCCCAAGACCTGCACCGAGATCGGGTCAGGACATCCTCTCCACTTACACACGCCATCTCGTATTCTTGTCGTAGCTTTGCGGGTATATTTGTGGCGAGATAATGTGACAGTGGCCGCTTGGCTATAATGTCGCCTTCGCCTCGTGTCTCATCGTCGACGTCTAGGACAACCTTGGGGACGGCTCCGGTTGTGCTGAAAAGCCGGAACTCGAATTCGCCATGAACACCGTCCTTTTTGTTTTCATCGTCGCGAGCGGACGGAGCTAGACTTGTCCCAGGTAACAAAACGGTCGCTCCGGCGCAGACCTCGGTCGCTGGCTTCGCGTCAGGTAGGTTTAGGCCCAATGACCTTGCCAAGTGCGATTGCAAAGACGCCCTGAGAGCGGCATCGTCGACGCTCGGCCGGCCTGCGTCATCTGAGGTTTCTAGATCCTCCCGTCGAATCCTTTTGCTGTCAACTGTCTGCGAGACTGATGGAAAGCGGGACTGTACCTCTTGGCCTCCGGCAGCTCAAACATGATTGTCGGATATGTATGTCTCCAGATGTATGAGGGCAGATGGAACAGAGAGCAAGAGCTAGAAGATCGCAATTTTCCATCGTTCCACGAGACGCGATAAGTAGAAGGCGGATTTCGTTGAGATCGTTCGTTATCTTATCGGCGGCATTAGCCCGGACACGGCTATAGCAATAACCCCGCTATTGGGTAACTCCAGCTTACAACATTGATCCCACCGTGGCAGCGTGGATCTTGGCGGGAACAGACGGTGTTTCGGGCGAAACACGGAAGCGGGGAAGCGGGCGATGGATTCGGAGCCGGCTTTAGCGGGGCGTCTTCTGATTTATGACATGCCCTTGCGGACGCGCATCAAGAACGTCCCCCAAGGGTCGTCTTTTTTTTTTTGGTTCAGTTTAAGTCGTTCCCTATCTGCTCATCAAAGCAGCCTTTTCCCTGCCAGAGGGATGTCGTCTGTGGGAATGACGACCACTACATGATTCGGCAATCCATTGCTATTGACCAAATGCCTTGTCTATTTACAAACTTCATCGACCCGGCCTTCTTCGCAAAACGTCAACTAGCTCTGTGTAGGGCTGCATCCATGGCCGAACCAACTGACGTATCCTCGTCTCCTGCTCGAAAGCGTAGGCCATCATGATCAAGGATTCCTCGCTAAAGGAAGGCCCTAGGAAACCAACGCCAAACGGATGGTTGGGGCCCACAACGTTGGTCTTGTCCCGAGGCGGGCCCGCAACAAAAGGGCTGTCGATTGGACTGGCTCCGAGCGGTACTGTCACAACGGGCGTTCCTGAGATACTGGCCACAAGCCCGGCGTACAAGGATGGCATGTAGATGGCATCGAGCGAGTGCTTCTGCATCGCCGCGCTGACCCCTCGGGTTCCGATCAATTCAAAAATATACGTGTGGTTGCCCCAGAAGGAGGGTGAGTTCTCGAGAGGAGCCACACTCAAGGCCAGGTCCCAGAACAACGTATCGTAGTCCGGATACCCTTCCAATGTGTTCTCTCGGACAAAGCGGTGCAAGTTTTTGAGCGTAAAGACCCCGTTGGGGTTTGTCTTGAGGTGGCGGGTATAGTGCGCATAGAGATGATCTCTGAAGTCAGACATGATACAGTAGGCGTGATAAGGTGACTGAGCGTATTCTTTGAGGTTTGGGAAATAAATGCCATCAATCACTTCGGCACCTAGCTTAGCCAGCACCTTGAGCGAGCTGTTAAAGGCAGCGAGGCTCAAAACAGCCGTCTTATCCGGTTCGTCTTCCATGTCGAAATAATTTCGCACCACGCCAATGCGCTTGCCCCGTAAGCCGCCCGGACGACATGCCTCGACATAATCAGGGAGCGTGTTAAAAGGAATGGCCGACGTATAGTTATCTTTATCATCGGGGCCGGCGATGGCGTTTAGCAGATAGGCCGCGTCCTTGACCGTGCGAGCCATGGGTCCTACCGAGTCTAGGCGGCGTGACAAGGGGATGACGAGGTGACGCGAGGTGAGGCCGACAGTGGGCTTGATGCCGACGATGTTATTTGCGTGGGCGGGCCCGACAAGAGAAGAAGTCGTCTCAGTGCCAATCGAGGCCCAAGCCAGGCCGATGGACGCCGCCACGGCGCTGCCGGACGAAGAACCCTGTGGATTATGGCCGGGAAAGTAGGCACCTACCGTCTGACCTCCACGCGCCGACCATCCCTGCGGACATTTCAAAGAGCGTAGACCAGACCATTGCGACATATTCGTCTTGCCAAGGATAATGACGCCGGCGTCCCGCAACCTGGCTGCTACCGTGCTGTCCTCGCCCACGCACGCGCCCAACAGGGCAAACGAGCCTGCCGTTGTGTTCATACTATCATGTGTCGCGATGTTGTCCTTGACGAGCACGGGGATGCCATGCAAGGGGCTGCGGCGATGACCTTGCTGCCTCTCGGCGTCGAGCTTCCGAGCGATAACCTCGGCGTCGGGGTTGATCTCGAGCACGGCTCGGAGCTTATCGTTGACCTCGCCAGTTCTAGCCACGTAGGCCCTGACCAGGTCTACGCTGGTAAAGTAGCCGGCGTTTAGGCCCGCTTGGAGTTCCTCCAGCGTGATGTCCAGTAGTGACGACAACTTGGTCCGTGGCAATGCTTTGAGTTCCGCGAGGCATGTTGTTGTTAGTAGATTGAGTCCGCAGAGACACGAGAGCAGACTTTGGGCCGAAATCCTCATAGTGACTGTCCAAAGGTGTTTAGTTTAATTGCAAGAAAAGTGAAGGTTATTCTTTTAAAATCCTCAAGGAGAGGGGATAGTTGGTTGACATATATATATTCACAGCTTAAGAAGATCATTACGGAGAGAGCAATACTTGGGACATATTCATATTTAAATCAGAGATTCGCTGTAGGAAGCTGCGGAGCCTCAAGTGGGATGGGGACGACAGCCTTACATGGCGCCTGGACGCTGTGCTACACAGACTTCCTGGCAGCAGACATGGAATTCTTCGCGAGCGGGACTGATTGATCGGCAAGAACCGTTAATATGATGCCAAGCCGCTACCTTTCTGCACCCAAAGCCACGTGCAACGGCGGGGGAAAGAGCCCATGATTGCCCTCGACTCCTGAGACTTTATTGTACTGCTGCTTGAGTGTTGTTCCTGGGTTTGGATGGGAAGTCCAAAATCACGATGCTATGAGCTATGAGAATGTCATGGTAAATACAAGAAACCACCTTCAGGGCCCGAACCTACAGATTGCAACAAGGAAGTGAAGTCGATTGTGTGGCACACAAAAAAAAGTGGTGACTCGGCTGATGGCTGGAGAGTTTGGATTCTAACCGGAGCAAGAATTGTACATAACAGTAAAGTAATACAGGCCCATCGGAGCTGGAAAGCGAGAGATGTTTAACATGTCCACATGGCTTTAATTTTACGCAAAGTCGGTGGCAATCGCCATGTTCTCTACGCAAAGATATTTTTCGTTTTGCCTACTTCGTTAAAAAGAAGAACACTTTGGTACTGCCCTTTTAGTGATGTTGGTTTTGGATAATCTTACTGCTAAGGTCGAAGGTTGATTTTAATTCATAAAATTTGCCCTGGGAAACTGCTACTCGACTATTCTCGACCTGTGTTTTTCGTTTTCTGGGCTGTGTAGTTTTAGAGAACAGAATTCTCCAAGCTTTCTATAATACGGTTCTCGTATTATACCGGCGAACAGTCTTGGTTGATCCTACGCAGAAGATTGGTCCAGTTTATAGCAGTAATGCTACTGCTGTGCGCTTGTGGTCACTTACCCTGGTCCAGAGTTTCTCTCTGACTGGCTCGATAAAGCCAAAGTAAAGTTGCGTATGCAGCTAGTAAACGAGTAACCGAGCCACCACCCAAACTTCCTCACGGTGTAAAACCGCCTCTTCTCGCTGCACGACCGATGAATGCTGGGTATCCAATAAAGCCTTCTCTAATGAGGACACATCATCCTGGTCTCCTTGATCATTCTATCCGATCCCAGATGAGTACCTCAGCCCACGACGGCTAAAGCAACGACCTCCGCGCCCTACTATCACCGCGGCCGACAACTCATCCTGCCTCTGACCAAGCTTTTGAACACAGCCTAGCCCGAACCGCCCGCCCCTACGGGGCCTTCTTGCGAGGCGCCCGCGGCGGACAGTACATTCGTCTGGTCTGGCTGAGATCAGCCCCGTGCCAACTGTGACAGATTATCAGCCGGCTAGAAAAGCCCCTGAGCGCCTATGTTGCTCCTTTTCGCGTCGAGGGTATTTTTTGGTCTATTCAATCAGTACACCAAGTGCACTTGCGACGCTGCCTGCCCTTGGCGTATGAATTTTCGAAAGAAGATTCCCTTGAAATTTTCTGCCTCGCATGTCATGGCCCGGGTCTTGCGAGTGTCCATACATGTAAACAAGCCCCAAGTAAGAGTTATTTTGGAGCCGTTATGCGCGTGTATCGCCAGCCGTATGTCCGGTAATTGCTCCGCGTCATGCTTCGTATTGGGAACTTCACTTTTAATCTGCAGGTACTTGAGGGCATCCTCGCCGTGAAGCTCAAGCCTAGAGCTTAATATCTTACGTGTCAGCTGGTGACGACGTGGCAGAGACGGGTTCAACCGGAAACTCAGAATATGCGTCAGTAATAGCGGTGTCAAACACAAGCAACCTTGATTGTTGACTTCCAAGGGCTATATGATTAATTTTGACCAACCTACCGGCCATTGAGCCGTCATTGGCGAAACTTCACGTAAACAGTAAGTCAACTCTATAGAGGTTGGTTTACTAATTATTTTGGTCTATTATTTGTCAGCCCTAGACTTAGTCGCTTAATGCGTCTAGATAAATGTGAACGCCATCTGGATGCAATTAGATCTCCTTTTTTAATACAAATATCTGAAACGTGGCGTCATGTTTCTGCAAATCGTTCACTCAGCGACTACCAGGTCTTGACGGAAAGTAAATGAACGAAGAGGCACTACGAATATGCCGCACGCCATTTCAGGTCTGGGTCAGTAAATTGGATACTCTATGCTAAGCCTCTTTCTCTACTAAACACAGGTTTAGCCAATTCTGAAGCATTTGTAAAGCCGCAATTACATCGGCCCAAGGGCTCCACCACATACGACGACTCCATCAACGCCCTCGGGAGCATTGCTTCCTGTGTCCTAACCCATGTTCATGCATGACATCAGCCGAGGGTGCGGATATAAGCGGCTGGTACTCTCTTGAGGGCGCCTCTGGGGTTGCCCTGGGCCTCATAGCTCTACGTTGAAAGGCGAAGGTCTACATGCTCAGTGCAGGGGAGGCGCGGCGACGACATAAAAGGTTTTGCGACCAAGGGTGCAGT
Source organism: Ophiocordyceps unilateralis (assembly GCA_001272575.2). NCBI lineage: Eukaryota > Fungi > Ascomycota > Sordariomycetes > Hypocreales > Ophiocordycipitaceae > Ophiocordyceps > Ophiocordyceps unilateralis. Next base: position 30,521 of record LAZP02000013.1, on the reverse strand, counting down.
CCACGGCCCGCTTAGCAGCACCAACCAGTCAAAGTAATCGTGCCCGAATCCCGAGTGTGGCATTGTATCGCAAACAACATAGCCAAGAAAGTGGACTAGTCAGTATAATTATAACATAGTGTTCTGCCTATCACCTCTCTGTAGCCCATTAGTTAGCGAACATAGCTTGCAACAATGATTAGAAATATGAAACCAACCTTCAAATTGACTCATATCCTCGCTAATTCACTAAATAGTTTCTCCATTTGCCAAGCTGCGCTTACTTTGACTCATGACAACCTCCTTCGTAGTTTCATCTTTCAATCATCTTTCGTTTCAGAACTCGTTCTCGCCGAACAAAGAAACACTCCTCCAAATGTCTTTCCTCCTTTGCTCGGCCGGGAATCTCTTCTCCTTTTGGCCTCATCCTTCATGGCCTATCGAGCATGACTTCTCTGGACTCCATGACGCCACTTTATCGCGCTCACAGCCCACGAAGAGCCCGGAGCTTCCGGAGGTTCGCTTGGATCGCCGTCTTCACCGTCGTCGTCGTCATCATTCTCACCACCGCGACCCGATCCGACCTTGCCAACCGAAATCAGCGCCTCTTCGATTCGTTCCACCCAGATGCCTCGAACAAAGATCGACTTTCGATTGCGGAGACCCTCTTGAGAAGCGAGAAGCAGAACGGTGACTGCAGCGTGGACATAAAAAGACTCTCCGAGATTCAGCAACGGTACAACTTGGGCGACAAGCTGCAATACATGCGACGAGTGGTTCTCTTCAATCGCCTGCCTGGACTCAAAAGGAAACGCATGACCATGGTTTCTCACAAGCTCGTGCCAGAAGCCTTCAACCTCGTCGACTTTTCCGAGCCACAGGATATCTACAATAGCTGTCTCGAGCCCATCTCGGTTGATGTGCCTGCCTCAGGCCTGCCGTCTACCGTCGACGCGTCAGATTTCGTCTTTGGCGTTTCGACAACCTATGGACGCTTCAAAGATCCCAACTCTAGCCCCGTGAACGACTGGGTTCACTGGCTTACCGACGGCAATGGCCGCTCTAACGGCGGGAAGCTCCTTCTGACGCTTCTGAATGCCGGCGCGAAGGAGCTTGACGAGGCCGCCAGCACACTCCACGACTTTGGTATCGATGCCGACGTCCTTCCTTCCGATCCAACGGCAAATATGGCGATACGATACGTACAGCTCGTCCCTACTATACTCTACTCCCTAGGTTCTTCCTACTCTTACAAGTGGGTGGTACTGTGTGACGATGATACATTTTTCCCCAATATGCACGCCCTTGTTCAGCATTTCAGAGGCCTAGACTCATCAAGGGAGATGTATGTCGGTACACTCTCCGAGGACGTTGCAGCTGTTCATAGACATGGCTCGCAAGCATTCGGTGGCGCCGGGGTCTTCTTATCGCTGCCGCTTGCCCAAAGAATTTCGAGGGAATGCGAACCCAGCTTTTCCAAGCTGAAGACGATGAAGGACTTGCAGGGAGACATGGTTCTGCGTGAATGTATCTACGAAAAGACGGAAACCCGACTAACAACAGTCTCGGACCTGTGGCAGCTAGACTTCATGGGAGATCCCTCCGGCTTTTACGAATGGGGTGTGAAGCCTCTCTCACTGCATCACTATCGGAGTTGGCACCAAGCCAAGCCTGGCGAAATGGCAAAAATCGCTCACAACTGCGGCGAAGACTGTATCCTTCAGCGGTTTCAAACATTAGACAACTTTATCATCTCCGGCTTTTCTATCGCTCACTACCCTTGGGGTTTCGATTTCGATACGAATCAGATGGAAAAGTCTCAACGTCCTCTACAAGACGATATAGGCTGGAACTTCGACTACAAGTTCGGACCCCAGCGGCCGGCACTTAAGCGGACGGGCAGGAAGATAGCATGGGAACTACAAGAGTCAACAGTCGAGCGTGATGGGTCCGTATCGCAAGTCTACATTCGCAGCCGCCATGACAGCCGATGGTTGAATGAGAAGAGTGAACCAATGAGCGATATAGATGGGGTCATCGAGTTGGTCTGGGCGCCGTCATGATCATGTAGTACGAGGCGACGCGCGAGAAAAAGGCTCTCGGCGTGCCACATATTCTAACCAGCAAGCCTGTTTCGCTTTCAAGAAAATGAGCCCCCTCTAGCGTTCGAAGAGCTGGCTTTGGTCCCCAGAAGAACTGGGAAACGTGGAAGCAGGTATCGGCATTACTCGCGTTGGCTGCAGCAATGCCGGCTTACCATCCTACAGGATTAGTGGATAAGTTGTTCTCCAGAATATAGATTTGACTATGGCTCGGCTCCGTTAACCGAATGCCCGATGCGATGGCTCGGCGTTGCTTGTACATGACGTATTTTTGACAAACGGCTACGTCGTAGGTCAGGTACGGGAGTATTACTATCACTGTGGAAGCGCAGAATGATTGTTGCCAAAGTTAAGTGACGTGCTGTTCATTTCATGCTTTGAAGAACAGGGACATGAAGGGGGAGTGCTTCTGCTGACCGTCTCTCGACTTCCTCTTTCAATCATTTGCTCTACGTGTCCCATTTCAGCCTAGAACCGTGATCTCGGAACAGCAGGGAAATGTCTTGCTAGAAAGTGGACCTAAAAGCTGAAGCATAAGACTTTAGTAGTCTGCTGACTTGGCGACTCCGATATGGGTCTCTCCGGTTGGGTCGAAATCTTCTTCCTCTGCCTCCGCGTGTTTCTCTGCCACGATGTTTGCCGCCTCTTGCGATTTCTTGTCTTGCCTCCTCTCCACTATATCGACAATAAGCTGCAGCAACCGGTACGCAGCGGGCAACATCAACAAAACTGCCGCGAACCAGGTGAGAACCTGGAACTGATAGCCTAATTCGATCTTGAGACCGATGGTCGGACCAAGATTCTTCAGTGAATTTGAAAAGAAGGAGGCAGCTGCGGTAACCACAACGGTACCAAGGAAAACCACCATTGAAGCGCTGTTCGCGAGAACCGCGTTAGTCAAAAGCACCGGAAATGTGTTCCGCAGAAAAAGACTCCCTATTGTGGAAGCCAAAGAGAGGGTGCTGAATATCATGCCGAAGACGTAAAAGAGAAATATCACTAGCAAGAATGCGTTGCCATAGCCGATAAACTGATCAAGAGTGTCAGGCAGCCCAGTATTGGCGAGGTTCAAAGTAACCGGGCCAATGCCGAGTGGCTGTGCTAGACCTTTAGCGGCATCCAGTCGCTCTAGCATATACGTAAGTAAGATCTCTGTGCAAGAGCAAAAAGGGAGCAACTAACGGGCCGGGGAGGAGGTGCAGCGCGTGGCAACCGGCTTTCCCCCAGCATCGAAGTTGCCCTGGCATATGCTGTTGACATGCAGTGAATACCAATCCGCAATACCCAGCCTTGAGGTGACTTGTTTGGCTATATTGGAGCTGGCGGGACTGCTCTTGAATGATGCCTTGAAGTTGTCGAATGCGGACTGCATAGCATCGAAGGCTTTGCTCACAATTGGGGTGGCCAGGCCCTCCAACACGTCTCCCACGCCACCATTGGCGATCCCATTTATCGCGCCACCGATGACGCCCCCAATGGCTCCGCCGACTTGTGGCAACTGTTGATCGTTTGCGTTCCTCGGACCTCTAGATCTGCCGTTGCCGGGTTGCCTTGCCCGGTCACCCAGAAAGTTGTTCGTTCCGCCACCGCGCTGTCCATCCTGCCGGTCTCGACGGACTTGGTTGCCCTCGTCGGCTGCGCTGGCTTCATCTTTCTGGTCGGTCGATCTACCAGTCAAAAGGTTGCCTATGGTAGACAAGGCATTTCCAGCAGTGTTGCCGACAGCGTTGCCGACAGCATTGCCGACAGCGTTGGCAGGAGTGTTGGCAGGA